>LR752976.1:0-30366 GCA_902729485.2 Mus minutoides | reverse complement strand
TCATAGAGGGAAGAGGCAACTCTGCCACTCTCTTGCCTTGAAGCTAGCTCACCTGCCCTTTTGCTACCATATCCAGCTCCAGTTTGTTGTCCAATCACGGCCTAGAGACCACTCTTCCAACGGTCAAGAGATGGACAAGCTCTCTAGTACTCATGGCCTCTGGTTCAGCTGGCTCACCCATGCTTTTTGGTATTATGGCAAGGTTTACTGTGCTGACCAGGCAAGCTTCAGGACTTGCTCTCCCAAGTGCTGCATCTACTGAGGGGCAGGCTTATTTTATCCTTTCTCATGACCCATGGGCCCACTCTCCTTTCTGCAACAAGTGGCCAGAGGCAAGACAGTGGAGGGCATTACTTCTGCACCTGTACAAGTGGTGAGCTCAGCTCTTCTTTGCTCATGCTGTTAGGACCATGTCATCTGTTTTCTCTCCACCACCGGGGCCAGCTACACTGAGATGCATGGGCAATGTGCAGGTTATACCCTTCACAGTGGTGAGAGAGGGAGTCAGCTTTCCACAATCCTCAAGCCAATGAGGGGCAAGAACAGTTCTAGAGAGCCCTTGGACATCTACTGACAGGCAGCTGCCCAGACCAGGAACATCCACATGCTCTCTAGTGGTAACAAGAATTGTGGAGAATGACATAGAACCCAGCTACTCTCTGGCCACAGAACTAAACCTAGCCTTCAGTGGAAGCTTAGGCTGGAACTTCATTATAGCCTCATGTGGTGGGAATGGTTACTAATAACAGGCTATTCCCTTTCACCTTCAAGGTTCCAGTTATATCTGGCTTCATAAAGCTCAAACTGTTCTACTTCTCTTTCTCTCTGATTTGTCTACCACATACTTGCACATTGTAGTGGTCAGACGTATGACTTGCAGGACTCTAGGTGCCCTCCTCTGCCCATGCTTAATGGTATGGTGGCAAGCTGGCATCTAGGTGTCAGTAGCCAGCCTATATTGCACTGTAGCAGGCAGGTTTCTCTATAGTATATACCTCTGGCATCTGGGGGTAGCCTATGTGTTTCTAAGGCCTGCCTGCGCCATTTGGCAGCAGTCAGGTCTCTCTTGATTTTGGATTTTATCCTAGCATTTATTTTCTCAGCAGGAAAAGTTAATGCCATCTAAATGGATAACGAATAGAATCCGTACCCTACATGGCTGAATAAATTGTTTTTGAATAAGCTTTTATTTCTACAATGTGCATTTTTGTAGTTTTTGATGCTGAGATGCATTTCATATCAATATGTATTCATTAATGTCTTTGACTTTGTTCCTGGAACTCTGATTGTATCTGTTTAAAGAAAATCTGAAATTAGCTTTGCTTAAATGGTTAATAAATCCCATAAAGTCAAAGCAAAAGAGAGTAATTTTAAAAATGAACAAGGAATCTTCACTTTGAGGAAAGAATGTACCAAAGGTCATGAAAGTGTAGGGACATGTCCCAAGACAGAACTCAAAGTGTAACTCTGACTGCAGAAGAGGATTTGAAGCAAAGAGGTTAGAGTGTCATGAACTCTGAGGAGAGGGCACATTGCTGACCACAGAACATCCCCTAATATTTCTGATGTAGCTCCTGTTCTTCATCCCTAGGCTGGGAACTAGCCATTGTTCTACCCTTACTGACCTGATTTGCAATGAGAAGTACATTTTATTGTTCTGCTCTTACCTTCCTTATTTGCTCATGAATCCTTCTTATACTTTCTTTTCTTCCCATTCTTATTCTTTCACCTCCTCCTTTACCCCCTCTTCTTTTCCTTTTCTCAATTATCTTCCCCCTCCTTATTCTCTTCCTTCTCTTCCTCCCCCTTGCCATCCTCCATTTTGTCTTTCTTTTCCCACTGCCTGTGATCATCCTATCTTTTCTATTCCTCTTCTTTTTTCTTACTCCCTTTCCCTTCTCTCTTACATTTAACTCTACTCCCTTGGTCAATTTAATTGTTACTTCTACTAGATTTATATGACTGAGTATATGATCCATTCAAGTGTTAACAACCCTGGGGAGTTTCCTGGCCTCAATTTAGAGCAGAGATTCGCATTAACCCTTACTTCTGTTTCTGTCTTGGCATCGGTACCATCTGCATTAATTCTCTCTATCATACTAGCCGTTTCTACAGGACTCATCTCTAGTCTGTCCTTTACTATCATTGGTAAAGCAAAATGGGAAGTACAAAGGTCTGCATTAATTAAAAGGTCCATTAAGGGCTGAATGCCAGAATTTGAACAGATGAAAGCTTGCCAAGTGCACAGATCCAAAAACTTCATCACACCTTTCTTTCTTTCTTTCTTTCTTTCTTTCTTTCTTTCTTTCTTTCTTTCTTTCTCTTTCTTTCTTTCTTCCTTCCTCTCTCTCTCTTTCTCTCTCTCTCTCTCTCTCTCTCTCTCTCTCACCTTCCCTCCTTCCTTCCTTTCTTTGCACAGGTTCTATGGACTACAGTATTCAAATATATGAACTTTGCTTAATATTCTGCTTATGTGTAAAATTGGAATCTTGCTTGTCTTTGTGCCATTGGCATAAAATATATGCAGGCCAAACTTAAGTGGAGTTTACTAATACTAATGTGTATGTGAAAGCAGGGATTGGGACCTGATGTTAGAGGAAATAATTCATGATATAATAAATCTTTCTATGTAAATATGTATACCATCATTTTTATTTTCTTTCAGTTTTCCAAATATTTGATAATTATAATGTAACATATATTATAACTTGGTTTATTAATGTAATATTTTTAATGAATTTTAAATATATATTTACCTCTATATCATTCACTTGTATATCAATATTATTATAATTATAGTTTCACATTATCTTTGAATGCTTCTAAAACATATTACTAAAATATGAAACTAAAATGATAGCTTTGATTATATACTTATAGGTTAAATTAAGTCTTCATCTTCTGAGAATGCCTACCTAATTAATTTTCAAGATATCGTTCCGAAATTGCAAATATATTTTTTTCTGTTCTCTACTGGATTATATCACAGACTATATTGCAAAGGAAAGGTCTCTTTGGTATTTCTCAAGAAGACATTTGCTTTAGCCTAGTCATAGATGTAAGAAATCATGTAATTTTAAGATTGATTAAATCCAGTCTTCTTGCCTTCATTCTCAAGTGGCACAGAGTGTGCCATGGGATTTCAGAGAAGGGTTGATTGGTAAAGCTCTCTAATTGTGTTCATTTGCTTTCTATTGCTTTGATAAAAACCATGACCAGAAAAAAAAAAAAAAAAAAAAAAAAAAAAAAAAAAAAAAAAGAAAAAAACCTTGGGGAGGAGATGGTTTCATCTTAAATCTTACAGTATTTTATGAAGTAAATTGAAGACAGGAGCTGATGCAGAGGTCATGAAGGAGTGCTAAGCACTGGCTTTTCTTCTTGGCTTGCTCAGCCTGCTTTCTGGTACTATCCAGGATCACCAGTCCAAGGGTGGCATCCCACACAGCGGGCTAGCACTTCCTAGAGCAATCACTAATCGTGAAAATATCCTGCAGATTTCTGCTATCTGATGGAGATGTTTTATCAACGGAGATTTTCTTCCCAGACAACTTGACATGTGCCAAGTTGACATAAATAAATAAATAAATAAATAAATAAATAAATAAATAGTCAGGATGCTCATTATTGGCTGGTGAAACTTTAATTCTTCTTTAAGGAGAAAGCAACTCAACTTGAGTCAGTAGCTTCCTCAGTAACATGTTAGTGCAACTGGCTTAGAGACATAGGAGCCATTATTTAAAGCAGGTGGCATGGAAAATTGGTAGGAACTTTCTGATTTTTTTTTTTCTGGACAAACTCTAGCTCAGTTTGGTTATACCTGGAACCTTTATTCTTTTATTCTTTAACTCTGTACAGACTCTAAATCCTTAATACCTCACTTCTCCTAGTTGGAGCTTATTATTTTGTGTTAATTTTTATGTAAGGCATCTTTATTTCACAGATATAGACTCAAACTAACACTGTGGTTATCCCACTACTTTAACTTTGTTCTCTATCATTTCTTTGGCTCAATAGAAACACTGATCTTTGCCTCTCTGACTTGTGTGGCATTGAATGTCTGCCAGCTCTACATGATAAAGCTCAGGGTAGCAATATGGAGACAGGCCATCAGTCTAAATAATTTTGAAGATAGAGCTGACAAGATCCCATGATGGATTGGAAATGATGTGTGAAAGGTACATCAAGTATGACTCTATGATTTCTGTTTTAGATTTTTTGCCCTTTCCTTTTCTTTTGTTTCTTTTGGAGAAAAAATATTAACTACTCTAATATAGAAATTGTAAGTGAACAAGTGTTTACTGTTATTCTTGGGGGTTGGCCCTTGGGAGAATGGAGTCTACAAAGGAGGGAACATAAATTTCATGCAATAGGCAGTTTATACTCTGAGGGTTAAGAAAAGTCACATGAATAAGGACAAGCCATGTGAGGCAAAAACATGTTTTTCCATAGTGGTATATAAATAAAAAATAATTGTTAGTTGTAATGAATAACCTGAAATAAACCTGTTCTTATGTGCTATCACTTGGAAGGCATAATCTCCAAACAATTTCATGTTTTGGAAAAAATGAGGCCACGATAATCTTGGTTTCTTGAAATTTTCTCATAAAGACTTAGAAATCTTCTCATGTGAAACTTTTGGGGGGGGGCAAGCAAACACTAGAAACATCAAGAACTTGTTCTTTGACAAGCTTATCAAATTTCTCTATTAGCACAACTAATGGAAGAAGAAGGAAGGTGAGTATATGAAAGTGAATACTAATTTCTCTATGTGTAAATGCATATATATCTTTGTATAGGTGCAGCAGTAGAAGGAGAAAGGGAGAGATGGGAGGAGAGAAAGAGAAGTAGAGGGAGAAGAATTCACAGTGAATTTAAAAATTGCTCAAGTGCTACTTACTGGAGTAGTAGATGACAAGCCATAGCCAGTGTGATGGCTCAGCAGAGCAAGTATCTGCTACTGAGCCTGGCATCCTGAGTTTGGTTCTCAGGAACTGCAGAGGGAAAGGAGACAGCCAACTCCCAAAAGCTGTCCTCTGACTTTCAGTGTACACCACGACACATATATGCATGTACATGTGCATAAGCACACACTAAATAAATAAAAGATGATTTTTTAAAAAAGTAGTGTGAAGGAGGCCAGCAAGCTATAAATTTTGGCAAGCAAATGTGCTGTGTCCTGAATCCAAAGAAACCTTTAGGAAGAATTCATTAGTCTTCAGAGACACTCGAACTTGAATATAAAGCATCTGAATAATGAGGTAAGTTCACAATGCAATATAAAGGGTAATTTGTTTTAGTCAGAATATGTTCATTTGAATATTAATTGCATCTTAAAGAATAGCAGCAATGCCTACAATCATGTGTGATCAAACACCTGTGCAGCACAGCTTATTCAGTTTAGTGCACACAATTAATTACTTTGCAGAGTACCTGTCAGATGCCTATGAGACATCTAAATAAAACTGTCAAATAACCAACTAAGCATATGTATCTAAATACAAGAGATATCCATGCAGGAGATTTAGGTCCTGGTTCCTCAATATATGTGTATTGTGGAAGCCTTGCCTCGTGGTCCAGGTGAAGAATGTGACTAGCACAGAGCAAAGCTGTCCTTTTTAATGTTACTGGGATCAAGTCACAGTCTTGAGAACAAGACATTGGTTATAGTAACTTAGAGATCACGATGATGCTTGGATTCCCTTGAATTCAAAGAAGTATGATTAAAATGGAACCAAGAAAGTGTATGAAAAGAGGAGAGAAATTTGATTCAAAGGAACAACACGAAGACATGTTAACTATTGTTGGACATGGATATAAGACAAATGCAAAAAAATATTCTTTACTGCTTGAAATTTTGCATATGTAGATATTGAAATATGGTCATATTACTCCATATTTTTTCCTCCAGCTCTTTCTGGATCACTACAGTATATCACCTTCTAATTCATGTTTTCTTTTCTCTTAATACCTATGTTTATATTGCTGCTCATATGTGAGTGGGTATGATGCTATCCATTAGAGCACAGAAATATCCAAATGAAAGTGCCTCTTCCTCCCCTAAAAGTCATAAAGTGCCAATAGCTCCTCCCTCATCAATGCTGAGATGACCTTCAGTTGGCTTGACCTTAAGAGGGCTTTCTTCAAGCTGCCACAATTTCTGTGAGTTCAGGAACACAGAAGACATGTCATGTCCAGACGTGAGTCCTTCACAACATTCCTTCCCATCCTCCTACTCTTATATTATTTTCCCTTACTTGTTCATGATATTTTCCAAACTTTAGGACCCTGGGAGAAGAGGGGCTGATAAAGGGATTCCATCTGGAGATGAGCAGTCACAGTCATTTATTCTCATCCTTTTAACTGGTTATGAGTCTCTGCATAACTGCAGAAAGAATATTTTTTAAAAAGTACATTTTAGTGTGTAGTGGATCAATAGTGGTGCTTTGCTAAATAAGGAGATACTTACACAAGAAAAGTGACAGCAATTGCTAGATGGTCATCCTTAAAGATGTTAAAAGTGTGAGATTTAGGTCCCAATATGAGATATTTTTTATTTAGGATTATGTGATAGATAGTTGATAACAAAGTAGTTGAGCATCTACACACAGAGCTGAGTGTGTTCAGAAGATAGCAGAAGAGAGAGCACTCTTCTGGTTATTTCTGTCTTCTCTGAAAGGCTACGGCATCCAGTGAAAGTGAAGGAGGAGGCTGGCCTTGAGAATTGGAAGAGACAGGGGAGTGGATGATTTGAGTAAGTGCCACATATGTGCAATTTGGAAATGACCATTCTTTCCAAGCAAACTGTTCTATCACCTTGGAGAATACCACCATGGTGTGTATATGCACCCACAAATATTATGCATGTCAGTAGAATGTCTGGCACCCTGAAAATTCATGATGAATCTCAGTGCTAGAAAAATACATACCTTTGCTCAAGTACCAAATGAAAGAATAATGACTTATCCTAAGACAACTAATGAGACCCATTCATTTCAGGTGGATGGCAGAGCCTCTGTGTATAGTTTTCCTTTAAAGGGTATCCATATTAGCACTGGCATTAAGTGAAGGAGCCCACCATTGTCAGCATGATTCTGTTTCTTGCTCCTGTAGGAGCAGTATTCATTGTGCTGAAATAAAGTTTCCATGTTTTATTTAAAAATAGGCCACATCTTTCTCTTCTATATAACTTAAATGAGTCAATTTTATCAGGAAAAAAAACCTGCTGCTTTAACTATAAAAAAGGAAGAACTAAAATAGCTTTAAAATACATGAAACCATTAAAATGATCCTTAGTGGTATTTAAAATGAACTATGGGGCACCTGTTTGAATACCATATTAATAATGTAGAAGTGGGCTGAGCCTTCTCTAGGAGTTCTGGAACTTTTCATTTCCAAAGGTCTATATTCAAAGATGACACAAAATGCTAACTAGGGATTCAAACATGTTTGTGTAAAGTATTTTTAATTCAGTCGTTTGAGTGAGGAGGTAGACATGGCTGTTAATTTGGTAGGAAAGTATCCCATGGTAAGAGAGTCTGTCTCACATGGGTGAATAGGCTGTATCTGGGGATGAAATACAATCAACAAGATCGATTTTGGGTCATTTGGTCTCAGAAGAAAATATGTTTGTTGGAATTTTCTTTGGCGAGACATCTAGGATCCCATGGCTGTCATTTATCACTAGCAAATGGTATTATTGTTTTCCCTTTATTGTTCTCTCATATATTACATCCGGACTGTGGTTTCCCTTACCTCCATTCCCTCAAGTCTCCTCCATAACCCTCTTTCCCCAGATCCATTCCCCTTTCAACTCCACTCGAAAAGCACGTTTTCCAAGGAAATATACCAAATACAACATTGTAAGCTACAATAAATCCAGGCATCGATTCTCACATCAAAACTAGACAAGGCAACCCAGTAAGAGGAAAAGGGTCACAAAGGCAGGCAAAAGAGTTAGAGACAAAGCAGGGCGTGGTGGTGCACACCTTTAATCCCAGCACTTGGGAGGCAGAAGCAGGCGGATTTCTGAGTTCGAGGCCAGTCTGGTCTACAAAGTGAGTTCCAGGACAGCCAGGGCTATACAGAGAAACCCTGTCTTGAAACACAAAACAAAACAAACAAAGAAAAAACAGTTAGAGACAGTGCTCATTCCTGCAGTTAGGAATCCCACAGGAACCCAAAGCTACACAAACATAACATATGCAGGTAGCAGCTTTATTGATAATTCCCAGAAACAGGAAACAGCCTAGATGTCCCTCATCCAAAGAATGAATTAAAAAACTGTACTTTTACAAAATGAAATATTATTTTGCTGTTAAAATAAGTGACATCATGAAATTTGCTGGCAAAGATTAAACTACAAAAAAAAAGAAAAAAAAGGAAAAAAGAAAAATGGGAGGGAGGGAGAGAGAGAGAGAGAGAGAGAGAGAGAGAGAGAGAGAGAGAGAGAGAGAGAGAGAATCCAGTCTTAGACTAACATGGTATGTATTAACTCATAAATGGATATTAGGTAACTGTAAAGGATAATCATGCTACAATCCACAGACCCAGAAAGTCTAAGTAACAAGAAGGTTTAAGGGGTCATTCAAAGTTCTTCCTGAGAAGGGGAATTAGAATAGAGTTTGTAGGCAGACCAGGGACAGGTGGGCATTGGAAAATGAGGGATTAGTTTGATCCGGTGGGAAAAGTAGAGGGGACAAATACCGAGAGAAATGTCTGGAACTGGAGAGGACATTTGGAGAGCGAAATAGAAATCTAGTGTACTGAAAACTCAGTGGAATCTATGAGGATGATACTAGGGAAGACGCTAATAATAGGGGACTGAATGGAGCTTGAACCAGCCACCCTCTGTACCTAGGCAAGGTCTCGAGTGGAGGCGTTGGGACATCAGCCCAGGCACAAAAACTCTGACCTGTAGTTTGTCATGCCTTCAGGATGTGCTGGCACCAAAGCCTAGTGTAATTGTCATCAGAGAAACCATAGGGACTTCATTCAGCAACTGCTGAGAACAGATGCAGCGTCCCACAGCCAAATATTAGGCGGAGCTCTGCAGGCAAAGGGAGGGAGGGATTGGAGATGATTGGGGGATCCAAGACTCCAAAGGAACAAGGCCCACAGAATCACCAGACTGCTACTCTAGAGGGCTCACAGAGGTCAGGGAACCAGTATAGGTCAAGTACTCTTCTTTTATTAAAGATCAGAAAAGAAGGCCAGTACACAGGAGTTAAAGAAAGGCTGCATTCATTATATATAAAGCCTAGAGCTTGACCATGCTCCAATAAGTACCCAGCCCATACTCATGCTAGTGGCCCTAATTAAACTCAGTAGTGTTTCCTTATCACACACTCACAAAGACATTAAGGTTGTGGAATGCCTTCAGGGAACAAATATTTAGGGGGTGAGTAGGGAGGTTGATAGAGAGTAATAGGGGGTTGTGAAAATTACCAAGATTCAGGAATATATATATATATAAATTGTCAAACAATAAATAAATTGACACAAAGTGTCCAAAAAGAGTTATACTTCAAATAAACCACAAAAGTAACTTTAAAATGAAAAGATTAGAGCTTTAAAGTTGAGATTACTCAGAAAGTAGTGTTTTCTTCTCTTGGATATAAGACATTGTATTTATTTCCCAAACTATAGTATAGCTTATATTTGGTTGAGTAAAGGGTGGGGGATGGGGAGCTTTAGAAGCTAAATTATCAATGGTTGAGGTTTCCTGTGGGATAGAAACTGCATGTGTGAATTGGATAAAAAGTATTCATGCAGTTCTTGTCTCAAGACATCCACTTGTGAAGGTGACAGAGAATAAATCGTATGCAGCTCACAGCAGTAGAACCAGGGCAATGAAGGCATCTAGAGAGAGTAGATATCAATTTGCATAAGTCCTGAGGTAACAGAAATTATAAGAAGCCTGAGAACATATCAAATGACAAAGAAAATGTCTCAGAGGCCATCATGATTTCACAATAGTATGTGCAAATCAAAGTTATAAATAATTCATTAGGGGCAGTACAGTTATTATACTTTTCCTGCACAGAACTTAAGTTCATTTCCCAGGAGCCATATGGGGCAGCTGATAACCAGCTGTAACTCTATCTTCACAGGACATGAGCAAAGCACTAATGTACACACCCACACACACACACGTACACACACAAACACACACACTCATAATTTAAAAAGTAAAAGATACCTTTTTAAAAAATAAAAATAGGAATTTAATATACTATATTCCAATCATGATTTCCCCTCCTCTAACTCCACCATGTCTTCCCCCACTTCCTCACCTCTTGTCCTCCTAAATCCACAGCCTGTTTTTTCCTCTTTCATTAGAAAACAGACATCTAGGTCTTAAAATCTTACTCTCTGCCCTTCCTCTCTATGACCCCTTTCTCCCTTTCCCCCCTCCCTCCTCTCTCTCTCTCTCTCTCTCTCTCTCTCTGTATGTATCCACACTTCCTTCCCTCATCTACTTCCCATGTCCTAAATAAACTCTATCCCATACCCACAAAAAAGAAAAAGAAAAAGAAAGAAGAGAGAAAGAAAGAAAGAAAGAAAGAAAAGAAAAGAAAAGAAAAGAGACATCAAAAAGTAAAATGATATAACATAAAAGTAAAGGACAAAACAAATACAGTAGGAAAAGGAGCCAAAGGAAAAGGACAAGAGACAAATACAGACTCAGAAATCCGATAAAACAAGAAATCAGAAATCAGATTATGTATAAGCAACAGACCTATATTATCAAAAATAAAAGGTCCAGACAAATAATTGAAAAAGTAAAAAGTTATAATTTTGTTAGTATGTTTATTTTGGAGCATTTATCTCTGTTCATCCGAAGTTAGAAGTTATAGCAATCACAGAGTTTTCTAATTTAGGAAGGCTCTGGGAACAAAAATGGAGCCAGGATATAGTGACTACATTTACACTTATTACTCTTTCTGTCTCAATCACTTTTCACTAATCAATATACTAATGTTTATCATACTTTCCCTACTAAGTAATTTCTATCTTTATATATAACTGGGATATCAAAACTGAAAATGGTCATCAGTAATGTTTGTTGATGTTAATCTGAAATAATGAGATGTACAAAAGTAACAAAATTTTGGAGGGAATTTTGTAAGATGTAGGAGACTGGATACATGCCAGGAGCCTCCTGGCCTGGAGCAGGTTGAAACAGGACACAGAGTAGGACTCTTGTGTGACTTTAAAGAATGATGGTCTCCTGATGTTCTAGCTCTCTAACTTTACTGAATACTTATGATAATTTCTAAAAAGTCCTAAAAACATCCCTGCTCATTCTGAATGTTAAAAGCCACTAGTTTAGATGATTAATACCTGTATCCTAACAGCAGGGTATTAAGTAGTGTAGCCTTTGTTCTATCTCAGCAGGAATAGAGTGGTACTAACTTTCAGCCAGGTAGTTGTAGTCACAGGAAGAAAAAGGGACATTTTGAAACATGAATTTAACATTTTTTCTAAGTTGTAAAAAATTTCCATCAAAGCTCTCTCTAAAAAAAAGGGAGAAAAACAGAAAGATACTAATTGGGGCATGGGAAAAATCTGAAAAGAGGGCATACAGAGAATAATGCTAAGAAAAGTGAGGAGAGAGAGAGAGAGAGAGAGAGAGAGAGAGAGAGAGAGAGAGAACTCTTAACCTTGTCCTCATCACTTATATAGCTTTCAGAATACATAATCACATGGTACAAAGTTTATCACAGGATTACACATAAAATCAAATCATAAATCGAATTTATAACAGTGAATGCTCACATGCATAAACATTAGGAGTAATTATTTGGCTAAACATTCATTACCTGTCAGCTTCACAGGTACATGGAGAGTTAAAGAATATAACTAAGTCATTAGTGAAGTTTTGTATAGAGAAACTCAGTCAATATTTTATTTCCTGTCCTAGTATCTATAATAAAATTACAGTTCCCTTTTTATGATCATTGGTTAATGGTTTTACAGCCTCTTGAAATGTGCTCTGAGTAGTAGAATGCCTTGTTACTATCTAGAGGTAAACTGGTGACACATGGGAGACTGGCAGAGTTCTCAGTTCAGTTTTGCCTATCAGAAAGGACCTTATAGCAGACCCACTATAAAATAGATGAATAAATACTGAACATAATTTTATGAATTCTTATAGGGTCATCATTAATAACAAATCATCTAATTTTCTACATGGCAACACTACAAGTCGTTCTGAGGAGATCTGTTAAAAAGGTTGGGGTAATACCTAGTGGTTATTATATATGTGATAATAACATGGAAAGCATACAAATAGCAGGAATCTTCCCTAAAATAGTTTTCTTCTGGGCCTCAAATCTCTGGTAGATTATTTTAATCCCATGAAGATTATCTAAGGAAGATCACCTGCTAGTTATTACCTTTTCCTATAATGACTCCTGACATATATACAAATCTAGTTTCTTTCCATACATTAAAATATATGGATGTCAAATCAAGGGTATCATTTTTATTTGAAGATTTACTTCTAATTCAAAGAAATGTAAATGTATTCTCAACTGGGCTGGTGAGATGGCTCAATGGGTGAGTGCTTCTCATTGGAGCCCAAGAACCCAGGTTCAATCCTAGAACCTATGTAAAGATAGAACATGAGAAAAATTTCAGAGTTGTCCAATCATTTCCAGACCAGTAACTTGGCCAAATTGATCCTACTCGGTTAAGATATTTTCTTCATTATTTGATGTGTATAAAATATTTATTTGTTTATGCTTATACTAGCATACCACATGCATGTGGTAGTTGCAGAGATCCAATTATGGCATTGGCTCCTTAAAATGGACCTAGAGATAAATTTCAAGGGGCAGTGTGGGTGCTGGGGGCCATCTAGGTCCTCCAACAGGTGTTGTATTTGCAAGCTATTATTCGGTCCCATTTAAATATGTTTTAAAAGCATCCCCAGAGGCCTTTATAGATTTTGTTTTATAAAGAATTGACACCTGCGTGGTAAGGCACTTGGGAGATTCCTAGTGACCTCCAAGGCAAAACATGCAGAAAATTGTTGCTGAAAGCTTGGTGCATGTGCTTTGTTACTCTAAGGTTAAATCAATTTCCCTAGTGACCACCTACTGAGAGAATCAGCTTCTCTAGGTGTCATAGAATGAAGGTTGGTGTGTATATCACAGCCAGCATAGAGTTCTAAAGTTTGAGTCAGTTCTGTCAACTCAAAGTATGTATTTTATAAATTGTCTAAAAGCCAGTTTGACACAACCCAGGGCCATCCATCTTCAATATCTTCAAGTGAGTCTTTGGCTAGATCAGATTGGACTGTGGGTGTGTCTTTGGAGAACAGTCCTGATTGTGAACTAATGTAGGAAGACACAGAGCTCTGGGGATAGGACCATGTCTCTGTTTGGTGTTAGGTGGTTCTGTACTTCTTTAAAAAGCTAGCTGAGTATAAATCAGACTTTGGGTCAGGCATCAAACTGCAATGAACCCTGTTGTACTTTGCCTGTGAAGTGAGTTCCATAGTTAGGGGTGATGCTGTGTAAAATAGCAAGACATGTCTTGAAGATCCTGCCTTGACTTTTCTCAATGATGGACTGAGTGATCTAGAGTTGTTTGATGAAATAAACCCTTTCCTGCCCTAAATTGCTTTTCGTCAGATTGTTTTATCTTGACAACAGAATAAACTGTATGAATTTAAATCAACCAATAAATAAGCATGGAAGTGCTTAGCAGTGGATTCCTTATGAGAGTTTCCTTAACTTTATAATGTAGGTAAAATGTCTGACCCCAGGACTCTTGAAAAAGAATATACACACATACTCAAAATAAATTTCAAACTTATGAATTTATTTTAACATGCTATGCAAAAATATTACTATCGTTAAATATTTTATTAGCATTTAAAGATCTTATTTTCTTATCAGATTTTCCTCAAATAATAGCTTGTTGTATGTAGAATATTTATGTTAATCATGTGAGAATTCCATACTATACACTATATTTTGATCCTATTCATTCCCTACTCTTCTCCTTTCCTCATCCTAAATCTACCCTCCACTGTTTCTCAACTTTATGACCATTTGGGGGGCTAGTTTTAATTTGTTTTGTCTTGTTTAAATAAACTACCCTATTCAATTTCTGCTGCTCATGCATTCAAGGGTCATGGGCCACCCACTGAAGCATGGCTGATATTATACACTTAAAGAAAGTTGAATATTCCTCCTTTCAGAAGCCATTAACAGTCAAGAACTCCTCAGCTGTGAGCAGGAGCACATGGGTCCTCCGTGGTGGAGATTCTGATGCTAAGATTATTCTATCTGTAAAGTTTCTGTAACACAAGACAAACAATTCAGAAACGAATGGCTTTGCCTTCATTGGTGGCACTGAAAAGTAATAGAAGTATTGCTTGAAAGCTAATTAGGAAAAGATCAACTTAAGTACCAGGCACCAGAAGTTCCCTATGGAGGTTTTGCTGAGACATGCTTAGATGTCTCTTTGCTCAGGGAAGCAGCAGTGCCTGGTGGTACAGGACCCTTTGCCAGCTCTACCACTTTGTGTGGATTTAGTTTCCCAAGATCAGCTATCATTTAAGAATAAAAAAAATGGAAAAAAAAAGAATAGTTAATAGAAAATCCCAGAAGTACCTACTAAGTATGAAAATACATGCTATTCTGAGTCATGTAATAGTCTTCAGTACTCGTGCTTTGTTGGGGCAAGAATATGGGTCATGGGATTTTCTGCATTTCTTTATTATCTCTACTCAGCTGTAGCTATTTAACCCTCTGTTCTCAGATCAACTGCTATGGTGTGACCCTGCTGTGTAATGCTAGAATCTTTGTTACACTACAGTGGTATAATTGTTTTCTGTATTCCTTTTCTTGATAATCTTCCACTGTACTTAAGCCAGCAGTAAGCTTTTATCCATTGGTTTGTATACAAAGAGCATGTATGGGAGCAGGATCATCAATGGGTTCAGGCAGCCCTGGGAATATTGCAATACATGTCCTACAGATAGGGAAGATATTACTTTCTTGCTGTCTGATATTAACTAAAAACTGTGGTTGACGGTCTTATTGCCTTACCATGATTATTTTAAAGACAAGAAAAGATATTTTATATTTGCTTACCATTTTTATCTTTACCTGCATGAGTTTATTGTTACTTAAACCTGATATAATAATAATAATAATAATAATAATAATAATAATAATAATAATAATAATAATTTTCAGGATGAGTGAATCCCACTTGAAGGCAATAATGTGGGCAGTTTCTGGTACAAGATGACCCAGAATCTATACAAAGATCTGAGGAGCTCAGCAAATATCAGTTATTTTTCGGGTTTTTTTTTGGGGGGGGGGTGGATTTGTTTTGTTTTGGCTTTTTTGGTTTTAAAATTCTTAAAGATTCAAGTTTAGTTCCAAGCCCTTACAAAAGTCAGCTTACTGGTTAGTTCATATTGTTGTTCCACCTATAGGGTTGCAGACCCCTTTAGCTCCTTGGGTGAAGGAGTTTCTCCATTTGGGGCCCTGTGTTCCAACCTATAGATGACTGTGAGCATCCACTTCTGTATTTGCCAGTCACTGGAATAGCCTCACAGGAGACAGCTATATCAGGGTCCTTTCAGCAAAATCTTGCTGGCATATGCAATAGTGTCTGGGAGTGGGTATGTAGAGGAGTAGGACAGAGGAGGTTATATGGTACTTTTGGGATAGCATTTGAAATGTAAATAAAGAAAATATCTAATTAAAAAAAAAATTGTCAATCTAACATACAAACCAACAAAACAACAACAAAGATCAGTTGACCAGTAATTCCAGCTCCAGGGGATCAGATGCTCTCTTCTGGATTTCAGGAAAATTGCATCCACTTGAAATACACCATCACAGACACCCCAGACACCACCACCACCCCACAGACACACACAGAAGATAGAGAGTGAGAGAAGGAAGGAGGGAGAGAGAGAGGGAAAGATAGAGCAAAAATCTCTTACAATCTCTGCAAATGCAATCTTGTTGGCACCTGTAACTCCCTTCCGTCCTGTCTAATAACAGGACTTCACATGACAGAAAATGTGCTTTATAAAGGCAGAAAAAGCAACCAGCAAGCAGTAGAGTTCAAAACAGGCTAAATGTGTTCCACATCTTTTACTGTCAATTCCACAAGAATGGGGAAAGTACAATATTTTCTGCTTAATTTTCATGTATCAACTTTACACGTAAGCATAAGTCACCCCTCTTTTGGAAATATTTAAGAATATGTAAAATTGAAAGATTGCATTAAATTATAATGTATTTTAAATTAACTTTAAAAACTAGAGCATTTATTTAATTTAATGCCATTTTCTATTTTAAATGTGTTATGATCAAATTTACTTTTTTCACTCTTCTCCTTCTGTCTCTATATCCACTCTCCCCACTCCACTGTCAAACTCATGGAGCCTTTTCTGAAACAGGAAGACACGTCCTAGGAAGAAAATAACTTAACATTCCTCAGAAGTACACACAAACCTAAAGTCATTTAGTGAAATAATATTTTTTTAAAGGTGGTGCATGGGAACCCACACTTGAGCTGTGGTAATCCCTAATCATAATTATCTGGTTTTTATTCTTTAGATTTTAGGTAATTGGGTTATGTTCCATTGGTGAGAGCTAATCTTCACAATCTGAAGGTTTTGGCTAATAGATACAAGTGGGCAAAGAGCAGTTCAGAAAATAATGCTCCGTTGGGTTGACTACTGTTTATAAAAATTAAACGAAATAAATTTACCATTCTTTTCTTTTTTGCAACAGTTTGTGGGTATGATTCAACATTTAGTGTTACCATATGCTAAAATGTTTGTGGTATAAATGTCAAACTAAGTGTCTTTTCCCCACTTCACAAATTTATCCTGTGCTCTGAACTCATCTCAAGCCCTACAATGATTTTATTAGTACTATTATCATTACAAATGTTCATTTGTTGGTGAAGTAGCATGATAAGCTTTCTGTGGATAGGAGGGAAACAAATGTAGTAGATAGACTAAAACTAATATCAATTTTTATAGCTTCTCTAAAAGTCTGTTATACCAACTTCTTCCTTTCTACTTATTTGGTTTGTTCTGTTTTGATTTTGTTTATGTTGTCTTTGGGTTTTGTTTTGTTTATTTTTGTTGTTGATATTGTTGTTGTTTGTTTTGATTTTCTTTTGTTTTGTTTTTTCCCCTTTAGATAGGTTTAGCCCAGGCTAGCTTCAAGCTTTTGTTAATACTCTTAACTCAGCATTCTGAGTCTTTGGATTATAACTGTGTGCCAACTCAGCAAACTGACTTTGTTTCTTCCTGATTACCTTCATTTTAAATCTCTTCTGTCCAGTAAATGTATACTTAAAATACAACTAGATGATATTGAATATAAATTAAACCAACTCAGTTAAATGCATACATGATTATGCATATGGGGGATTAAAATGTTAGACAGCTAAATTTAGGAAGTCCATATATATCATTATTAAGGTTTAGGTCTCTGCTTTGTCGGCACTGGTCACTAAGATAAAAGCTGTATCATATATTGCTGAGGTCAATTCAAGCAATTTGCAGGTCTGACTAATATGGTATAATCAATTGTCCATAGAAAGAGACCATCCTGGGTCTGCATTAATGGACTATTTGCATGGGAGCTCTACCTGGACTAACTCCCTTGGAAACTTAAATATGAACGTACTCAGACTAATGGAAGTAGGTAGCTGAATTTTAAATGAAAGTCAAGGAAGGGTGCTTTGGGAGCGCAGAGTGCATCCTGAAGAAGAAATCCCACAGACGGGTTCAAAGGTAAACAGTATTTCTGGATAGATGAGGAACTGAAAGCAGAAGACTGGGGCTGGAGGTGGTGACTCTGAAACACTGATTTCAGTACATAATTGGCTGCTCTCAGGAGACGATAATGAGTTTCTGAGTGGAATAAGAGGAAAGGGACAAACTGAAGGGCAGGTGGGAAGATAAGCCTAAGAGTTTTCAAACAAGTGCTCCAGACATGGGTTCTGGTTTTTAATTTGAATGTAAATAGTTAAGATAGTATCCTCATCACACCAATTCTCTTTCTCTGTAATTACCTCTGTTAGAGGCTATGTCATCCATTCAAGATTATTTCCTGATACCCCTTAACATAACTGCCTCCATTAGTATTGTTCCCTTTTCTGCATTCTTGCCAAGTTCCCTGTTCCTTAAGGGATAGTGACAGAGAATATGATGTACTAACATGTATATATGGTGTGTGTGTGTGTGTGTGTGTGTGTGTGTGTGTGTGTGTGTGTTATAAATATTGGTGGCAAGTTACTGATTTTTCTATATGTGAACTCTTCTGACTGAACTACAATAATAAAAGAGGACCCAACCCTCTTATCCATAGTATCATTTTTAAGAAATACTGAGGTGCAAAATAAATAAAAAGAGAGGGGAGCACTGTGAGATGAATAGCATAGGATAAAATTAAGATAAACTATCATATTTTTCTGTGTAAATAAATTTTGGTATTGTTGATTATATGGAGGCAGGAATCATTCTGTGGCTTCTAATATCTGTCTTTTCCACATCAGAAAATTTGAACTTCCAAACATCTTATACCCCAGTAGCATGCTTTCTGTAGCTTTAGTATAATAAGAAGTTATTCCTGTTTAAGATTTGTTTTAATTATGTTTAAGTGTGTTTTGAGAATGAACATACAGGTACTTGGGGGGCAGGTATTGAGTTGTGCTTACTATAGTAACTTAATTGTGCCTGTTACAGTAAGGAAGACTAGTTTAAACATAGAATTATAATACACAAGGATGCTCTTGTTTATATATATATATATATATATATATATATATATATATATATACATATACATAAAATATGTATGTATGTATGTATGCATAATGTTTTCTTGGACTTTTCATAAATTTTTCAAAATACATTAATTATAATAAGTTAAAATTTGTATACATTCATTTGTTTTTCTTTTTATCTTAATAATGAATTGTGGCTTCTAGAACATGTAAGAATTAATAGGATAACATAAATAAAAAGTAAATGTCTGAGAAAAATAAATGATGATGCAAGATATGTCCAAATATTAGAATAGAGAAGAATATTAAAGGCCCATAGCATAATGTCAAAAGTTATGACTTTCCCATGTCCATACCAATACGAATACCAGGACTCTTACTTCAAAGAATGCATGATAATTCATTCTGGATCCAAGTATGAGTAACTACTATCCAGAAATACAGAAAACTCACCCCAAATTTCATGTTCTAATTTAGTAATAGTCTTATGAAACTCATGTAGGCACAAAGCAAAGAAAGTTATAACTCAAAAAGTTTATTAAATACATTGGCAGAAACAACAGTAGTAGCTAATTATAGCACCATGTTAATATCCTGCCACAGGCCATAGATGCTGTGTGATGATATTCTTAGTGTCCATGTTGATAGAGGCTGGGGGTAGGTTTGTGTGTTCCAGAAAAGAGCTTATCTAAGGATCAGAAGGCCATTAGATCACATAGAGAAATGGCCAGTACATTTAGGAACTAAGAGAACCCATAGAAAGCTCAAGGAATCTGTATGGGTCCCTGCAAGCTCCACTGCCAGCACAGAACCAAATTGCAGTGGTTTTATTTTATTTTATTTTTTTTATTTTATCTTTTTAAAGTATAATTTTGGAAAAAGCTTTCCTCATGACAAGTATCACAATAAAACTTAAGGCATGGCTACTTCAAAACTTCTTAGCAGAGTACATATTTTTTTTTTTTATTTTTTGCAAAATACTTGTGACCTTTTCCACAAGAATGAACTCTTTTGACTGAGAAACCATGCTCAGAAAAAGAATGTAAGGAGGAAGGATTTCTAATAAAGTAATGATCTCTTGCAAAGTACATGGAGGTATCTCTTTCATAAGGATAGGTTCTATTGACCAAGAAACAATACTCGGTATAAGGAAGATTCATGTGAAGCCTGGTTCTTTAGAACTGCAAAAGATCACCAGGCTATTGAACTCCCACTCCAAGGCTTCTTAATAGAAAACAGATATGCATATACCATCTGTTGAAAAAAAGGTCTGTGTGCTTAACAGTTCTGTTTTTTTTTTTTTAATTTATTGCTATCTGTAAGCAGAGGGACCTTATGTCCTTCTATGTCTCCCCATTTCTAATTTTTTAAAAGAAAAAAATTAGTGGCTGTAATAGAGGCCATGGCTGAATACGCTGTGTTTGTGGCTAGTCTAACTAATATAGGCAATCATAAGACAGTAGCTAACAGAGGACCAAGAAAAGGGTAAAGCTACATGTATTCGTCAGTAATCTCTAAAGTAGTACAAATATATAATTAACCTAACTCTCTCTCTCTCTCTCTCTCTCTCTCTCTCAGATAGATAGATAGATAGATAGATAGATGATGGATGGATGGATAGATACATAGATAGATAGATAATGAGTTTCATTATATGCATGGGATTCATAGAAAAATATATATGAGATTTCTTAACAAAATACATATGGGATTTATTAGAATGAATCATAGGTTGCAATGCAACAATGGGTGACTATGAACAGATGTCCAAGAATCCAGTAGATTCTCAGTCTGTGAAACTTAATGTCTCTGCTGGTTTTCAATACATGTTTGAATCCTGGAAAAGTAGACTTTAATACACTTGAAGAAATAGAATTCCTAGGAAGGTGAGAGCCAGAAGGCCAAAACAAACGCTCCCCTTTTCCATACCATTAAATAGCTTCCAGGTGAAGGGATTACCCAAATTAGATCTGAATTAAGGGAGTGTCTTCCTATTTCAAAGTAAGTAAAAATCATTCACAGTTGTGACCCCATTTTGCGGTGTTTCATCCAATTCCAGATGGAGCCAAGTTGACAACCAAAATTAGCCATCATACCACCTTACCTATAATGGCTACTCAAAGGTCACTTGAGAAATTTTGTCTAACTCATTATGTAAATAATTAGTTTCACCATCAATGCCAACATCAATGCTATTGGAAAAAATCTGACAGATGACAGCAACACAAGCCATGGAAAATTTTAACTACCAAGATTATGTTTGAGTATCAGATAATTTATAGTAGCTCTATTTAGTAAAACTGTGGTTCTCAATTTACCCATCTCTTTATTACCTTCTTATAATATTTATACTGTAATGTTAATAATTTAATGATTATCCAGGTGATTTTTGAAATATATCCTTGTATTTTTGTATTCCAGCAACTATTTGGGGGGATAGAATACAACAAAAAACCAAAACACCCTTACCACCACCACCAACAGGAACAACCAAACATTCTGACAGCACATGTTACCAGATCCAGTAGATGTAAAGAATCATCACAGAGCTCCCTTAAATTTATTAATTCATTTCCAAGTTTTATTAAGTAAAATGGCTGGGAAACAGCAAATCCAACATAAACCATTATAACCCACAGGAAGGGCAGTAGTAGTATCATTTTCCCACAAAAATGCTCCGTCCTATATGCTATTTACCAGACTGAAGGGTATGATTAAAGGTTGAATTGCAATGAGAAATGGTATAAAGCACATTTAAAGCATAATAAATGTAATAAACATCATTGACAGGAATAGCAGGGGGATGTCCTATGGATATGGTGCAGGTAGGTTCTATTCCCCCCCCCCCCAGTTATTTGTGAATAATGCATATGAATGACTCCCATGACACGTAAATTTCTTTTTAAGAGCTCAGGAATATTTGTGTTTACTCTGATAAAAAACGATTGTTAGGCTGGGCAGTGGTGGTGCACACTTTTAATCCCAGCACTTGGGAGGCTGAGACAGGCGGATTTCTGAGTTCGAGACCAGCCTGGTCTACAGAGTTAGTTCCAGGACAGCCAGGGCAATACAGAGAAACCCTGTCTCGAAAAACAAAACAAAACAAAACACCCCCAAACCCAAAAAATTATTGTTAGTATTTACTGGCATATATCAATGAAGCTAGAGGTCATTTTCTAAGCCAAGAGATAGCACTATTCTACGTATAATAATATCAAATTTGGTAAGCAATACATCAGGTATTCCTGTTTCCTCTTCATACAACTATACTTTCCAGTATCAGAAATATCTAAAAGTACTTGATTATGCTAAAATACATCTCATTTAGTTTAAAGGGATCAGTTAGATTAGGCCAACAAAAAATATTCCCTAATTTATATTACTAAATATTTTTATACTATCTTTTATGCAGACAACTTGTTTTAAAGGACAAAAAACACTAACTAAGAACTTTCATTCTCTGTCCACAATCCAACTCCCAGTCTTCTCTGGAATCTCCACCTGTTCTACTTGACATTGATATACATGAAAACAAGACACTTTGAAAAGAAGACAACTAAGTTGCAGCATTCATAACATAAAGTGTATAGTAGAGCTGCGTTTAATAACAGTCACATGGAATTTGGAGAGGGTCAGGATTCTCACATTTCATCATGCTTTTCAGTACCTGTTGTTTCCTCTTCAGCTTGTGTTTTAAATATTAAAACATATTTAAACAAGGATGGAGAGATGACTCAATGATTAAGTGTAAGTACCCTTCTCTCAGAGGATCAGAATTCAGTTCCCTGTACTCACAAACATCTGTCACTCCAACTCCAGGGGATCCAGTGTACTCTTTTGGCCTCAGTGAGTAACTGTACATGTAAGTACCACTCACAGACACATGGTCATAGACATGTATAACATGTCTCTTGTTAAAAATGCAAGGTAAACTATACATGAATAACACATTACATGGTCAGAGGTACATGGTTCAATGGCAAAGGGATAACTATAGGAAAGATAAAAGAGGTCATTAGTTATGTTAGGCTTCACGATGAAATTAAAGGCCACAAATTTTAAGAGATCAAAAAAGAGGTCTATAACTTCAAATTAGGTGGAAATGCATTATATGAAAGAGTGAAAACCAGATTTAGTTGGAGGATAAACAAAGACAGAGTTGAGATTTTCTGCTGATTAGATTTTTTTGTGTGTGTCAACATGACACAAGCTAGAGTCATCAGGGAAGTAGACATCACTGTTGATAAAATGTCTCTATGGTAGTGGCCTGTGAGCAAGTCTTTGCTCTAGTGTCCTGATTAATGGCTGATGTAGAAAAGTCAAGCCAACTGAAGGGGCTACTGTCCCCAGACAGGTTGTCAAGGGCTGTATAAAAACACAGATGAGCAACCCAGAGAAGGACACTACTGAGCAGCACTCCTACAAGGAGTACCTTCTGCTTTAGTACCTGTCTCCAGTTCTGTGCCTCGAATTCCTGCATGGGCTTCCTGAAGGATGAACTCTGATCAGTCATGTAAGCCAAATAAAGTCCAAATTGCTTGTCATCAAATTGCTTTTGGTGATGGTGTCTATCACAGCAGTAGAAATCAAACTAAGGCAAATCTGTGAATTAACCTTATTGTCATGGTAAATTTTGCATTGAGCTTTCTTTCAGCTCTGCAGGGACTCAGATATTTGAAGTAGTGTTGGACTACAGAGCTTCTTTATGTTACAACATCAAGTCTGAACTTAACTTTTACTCAGTAGTTGATGGATTTGAAGCTAACTTGGGACTTTTGGAGAACATGAACCTATCATAGGAGAACATTTAACATTTTATAAATGAGTATAGGACAGTGAAAGGGAGAGGTGATTTTTCAACATAGAAACAATGGGTAACAGTAATGTTGGGACTCTTAAAATTAATTCATTCAGTTGCTGGGTGTGTATGAAGTGTGTGTTGGTGATGATGTTTGTGTTGTATATGTACACATGCAAACACACATTATGCACACAGCTAAAGGTCAACATGAGTTTTCTTCCTGTTACCGCCTTGTGATAGGATCTTAGAGCTTAGCAGTTCAGCAAGACCAGCTCTCCAATGAACTCAGGGATCTTTGTGTCCATGCCTCTATAATTTTAGGATTACCAGCATGCCTGGATATTTATTTTCATGAGTGCTAAGATTTTAAACCCATGTCTCAGGGTTTTGCTTCGTATTAAATTTCCTAATGATAAAGCCTCAGGCTGTTCTTTGTCAAGAACTGTGTTTTTTCACATATAACTTTATAAAGACAGTGCATAGCTAGCAACCATGAAATGGTGCACGAGCAAATTGCTTCTGCACTGGGCTCTTGCATTCATTGTTTTTGACAAGTTGTCCTTAAGTAGCAATATGTCCCATTTTATTCAATGAAGAAGGCAATTACTCTGCAAAATCAAATGGAACATATTGTTGTAATGTGGGCAACATTTCCTTCCTCATCTAATGTTATTAATTAATTAATTAACTAATTAATATGTTCATGTGTATGGTGTGTGTGTGTGTTCATACGGTTACAGGCTTGCGAAATGAAGCCTGGTTTTACGTGGTTTTGGTTTGGTGGTTCTCAATTCAATTCTTCATGCTTGGATAGAAAGACATCTCTCCAGCCCCTTTCTCACTTATAAGTACATGATCTGCTCTTCTAGATGCATTATATCAGGTTAATTAAATCGTTATAATATATTTTAAAGAATAGATCAGATTTTAAGAGTCTGGAGAAGTGACTCAGCACTTAACATACAGCTTTTTAAGAGGACCTGGGTTCTGTTACCAGCATCTATATTAGGCAGCTCACAATCACCAGCAGCTCCAACTCCACCATCTTCTGTCCTCTAGGAGAAACTGCATTTCCCTGCCCATACTCCTATAAACACATGCACTAAGGAAAATGCATCTTTTCTTTTTAAAAACTATACCAGATTGTATAAGAATTGAAACCTAGAGTTATTAGTCATTCCAAGATACTGAGATTTTTCATTAACTGGCACCTTATGAAGTAAGGGACTTCTATAATAAATTCTAGATGATTTTATTGAATTATTGATTGAATATGAAAGATGGTTCTGAGAGGTTCCCAGGAACACAGAGCATAAGTCTTTAAAAACAACTTAACCATTGAGAAATAAGCAAATACTGACCTAATGTGGGTACCATCTGCAAATCTTAAGTGAACAAATGAAGGATTCAATGGATCAAAAGTCAATGACCACCTAGGGAACATGACCTTAGCTGAGGCTACACCATCAGATATGTCACATCAGATTTGTGACTTAGGAGGCTAGGATGGTGATTTTCAAGAAAATCCATGAGGCTGGCAAGACTAGAGTCTGATATCATTCTTCTCTAGTAGGAGACCCTTTGATTAGGAAATGACAAAAGCCAAGGGTTCTCTTAACTTTTGAATGGAAGACTTAAACATGGTATAGAAAAGGTAGATGTGCAGTGTGCATACCCATTATCCTGGCATCTGGGAAGAAGTCAGGATCAAGAGCTTACAATAGCAGTTCTACATTATCCTGCACATTAGATGTTTACACTAAGATTTGCTTTAACCATAGCAAAGTTACAGTTATAAAATAGCGAAGAAAATATTGTTTTTCCCTTGGTGCTTACCACAACATGAGGAATTCTATTATAAAGAGGTCACAGCTTTCACAGCATTAAGAAGGTTGAAAATCGGTAGATTAAGCGCAGTTTGGGCTAAACTGTAAGCTTAAGGTCAGCCATAAGCATATGAGAAACAGGCTATATGAGATCATACCAAAAAAAGAAACAAAGTAAAAGAATCACAAGACTCATTAAGATAGAGTCATATGGTGAAAGAAATAACTCCTGAAAGGTGTAATATTTCTCTCTCTCTCTCTCTCTCTCTCTCTCTCACACACACACACACACACACACACACAGAGAGAGAGAGAGAGAGAGAGAGAGAGAGAGAGAGAAGATGAAGGTAAAATTTTTAAATGGTAAATCATTGATTACATTCTTAAAAAGCTGTGCACAGTGTATGTATATGTCTGTGCGTGGATGTGTGCACTTTTGTGCAGTTGTCCAAAGAGGTGAGAGTTGAGTGTTCAATCTCTAAACTGGGATTATAGGTAGTTTCCAACCTCTCCATATTAGCAGTGGAATCTAAAATTCAGTGTTCTGCAAGAGTAGCAAGAACTCTTCACCACTGTACCAGCCCTTAAATACAATAAAAATGTTAGCTACTCTCAAAATTAAAAGTGGTTAAATACAGTTAACCCATGAAACGGGCTCCACATTATTTAATCAACATTTGAACTCACTTATTCTTAGCTGAGGCTCATTTCCTATCCATTGCCTTTCTTTAGAAGTGCAGTCCATGTGCAGATACTTAATTATATTAGTTGGTATCCATAGAATCCCCAAAGGCCTCAGCTGTGACCAGTCTTTTGTTTAAACTACTTTAGACTTAGCTAAAGTCTGAATGAAAGAAGTGAACATTTCTTGTAGGGAACAAAGCTTGAAAATAAACTCTTTGTTTAAAAGGCAGAAGCTGAATGGTCCTAGAAAGAGACAATATGTGGATTTCCTCACTGGCTGCCTGTCTGCCTGACATCAGGCAAGTCTTCTAAGTGGTGGACATTTTGTTTTCTTTATCTATGATCTTGAAGGACTGGAGTGACAATACAAAAGAATGATTCTTTCTATTGTCTTGTACACTATACTTGACGAGTTAACATGATACTTGGGTGATTGTGATTAATTTTGTATCTTTGAAATCACTAAAATTTATGTAAATGTGTTTGCTTTTTAAAACAAATTTTCTTTAATTTTTTGTGTATGCGCACTTAGGCTTTGCTTGTGAGTATGAATGCTCTCAAGTCATGATGGGAGTCTGAAGGCAAGAGACAACTTTCTTGGTTCTTGTCAACGTATGAGATCTGGGATAACACTCAGGTTCTCGGGCTTGCCTAAAGTTATCTCTGTCTATTTTTATGAATCATACTTTTAACTCAGAATTTATCCTACAGAACTTTTGCTTCATACTAAACATGGTAAAATGAGACATTTAATAAAATACTATTATCATATTGGTGATGCTACTGGCTGTTAATGAAAAAAGACACAGATGAAGTTACATATTATACTATGTGGAGACTATCAAATACTCAATTTAATAAAATAATGATAATATTAATAAATAATAATAATAATAGTAATAATAAACCAAAAGCTCAATTGCACTAGCACTTGGAAATTCTGGAACCATTTAAGTCCTGTGATGGCAGGCACTCCACTCCACTTCCACTTCAAGATACAGACATCCACCAAGCACTGTCTTCTCACATATAGACAGGGTAGATTTTGTCTTGAGAGATAGCTCAGCAGTCCATAACACTGCCCCCTCTTCCAAGGATCAGACTTCATTTCCCAACACCCATGGTGGGCAGATCACTATATCTATAATTCTAGCAATATAGTATGTGAAGCCCTCTTCTGGCTTCTGTAGCTACCTACCTATATAAAAAATAACCTGCCATTTTCTATATTTTATGAAATCACTAATTTTATTTGTCAGATGCTATTTTTCATGTGTCACACAGATTATGTTCTAATAGACGTTATGTTCTTTAAATGTTCAACATTACTATATTTTCCTTTAAGCAATACAATATCAGAAAAACATGGTGCTATCCTTTATACTGGGGTGTCTTAGTCAGGGTTTCTTTTCCTGCACAAACATCATGACCAAGCAGCAAGTTGGGGAGGAAAGGGTTTATTCAGCTTACACTTCCATACAGCTGTTCATCACCAAGGAAGTTAGGACTGGAACTCGAGCAGGTCAGGAAGCAGGAGCTGATGCAGAAGCCATGGAGGGATGTTCTTTACTAGCTTGCTTCCCTTGGCTTGCTCAGCCTGCTCTCTTATAGAACCCAAGACTGCCAGCCCAGAGATGGTCCCACCCACAAGGGGCCCTTGATCACTAATTGAGAAAATGCCTCACAGCTAGATCTCATGGAGGCATTTCCCCAACTGAAACTCCTTTTTCTGTGATAATTCCAGCTGTGTCAAGTTGACACAAACCTAGCCAGTACATGGGGTGACCCAGAGAACCACAGAGAGTGAACACATTCATGATTTTAAATCTAATTATTTTGTTAATATCTTGTATGTACTCTCTTCCTTTCAAATAACACTTTTCAGTGATATTCTCAAAAGAAGCTTTTTAAAAATTTTTTTTTTGCTTCTAATAATTACTTAAGTATGCACATCTTCATGCATGTGCATATGATGGTAATGCCTATCAAGGCCAGGAAAGAATCTTGGATTCTCTAGACCTGGAGTAACGGGGAGCTGCAGTGATTCACCTGATGTAGGATGTTAGAAAACCAATTTGAGTCCTACCCAAGAAAAGCAAGTGTTCTTCACCACTAAGCCCTCTCCACAGCCTTGCTTTCTTAAAGTTTTAAGATTTACTTATTATATAGCATTCATATACCATGCCTACTATGTACTAATATAAATGCAAATTTCTATTTTGTATGATTTTGTATGATTCTGGAGACAGCTGTTCTGGCCTAATTCTCATAGTTATTATACTCAGATCTTCTAACACTGTATTTTATGATAACATGCTCATAGCTTTCTACTTGATTTGCATCACAAATGAGTGCTGGTAGCAAATTCTGAACAGGCTCTGAAATATATTAATAGCCAAACCTCTTGCAGGCCTCTGGCATCAATCACATTAGTTCTCAAAACAGGCAGTATCTGGGGTGCAGTATTTAGTAAAGTAGCTTTTATAAAACAAGCCTACTCCATGTAAAAAAAGGGAAATATATTAATAGTTATAAATGTGAGTTATGGTAGTAATGTAATTCACATGTCAGGTAGCAGGAACAGCATAGATAAAATTAACTAGAAAAAAATAAAAGCAGAAAGCTGTGGTATGAAGACACCTGAGTAATTTGGTAACTTAGGAGATTGTATGTAAATATATATATATATATATATATATATATATATATATATATATATACATGTGTGTGTGTGCGTACTATTGTCCATGGTTCTTGTACAGACTGAGCTGATCATGGTATTTCCCATTTGAAATTTAAAAAAGAATATCTCATTTATGATCATTGGACTAATTTTGGTTCTGTGAGTAATTGAGAGCCCTCTAACAATTCCTGCTGATTTGTGGGTTTTTCCTTTTCTTTTCTTTTCTTTTCTTTTTTTTTTAGATATTTTCTTAATTTACATTTCAAATGCTATCTGAAAGTTCCCTAGACTCCCTCCCCCCCCCCCCCCCCCCCCCCCCCCCCCCCCCCCGCTATCCTTCCCACCCATTCTAAGAAAAGGTTCCCCCAGGCTTGTTTACATTCTAATCATCATAAAGTCATTTTCTCAATTGTGAATACATCTCCTCTGATAACTGTAGCTTTTGTCAAGATGAAAAAACCAACAAGAATTCTAAAAAATTGTACTTTCCCCTCAACACACAAGCACTGAACACTACACAGTTTGACATATATACATGTGTATTCGTGTGTGTGTGTGTGTGTGTGTGTGTGTGTGTGTAGGACAGTTGAATATATAAGTGCATGTGTACATGCTACAGAGCAGAAGACTCCAACATGTGCCCTGTTCTAATACTCTCTCCTCTATTGCCTTGAGAAAAGGTCTCTCATTGAAGTAGATATAGGTAGCCAGCCAACAAGCAAGAACAGTCTTCTGGTTTCTGCTCACGACAGAAATTAGGGTAACAAGTATGCATGACAATTCCCTGTTATTTATGTGTGTTCTGGGGATTCAAACTCGGGTCGTCATGCTTGAATAGCTTGTGCTCCTACCCACTGAACCATTTTCTCTATACCTATACAGGTTTAGACTTTAGGTCTTGAATTATCTTTATTTTTTTAAGTGATGATAATTTATTTTCTTTTTAAGATAATTAATAAAGTTATTTGAAATGTCAGTTTTCCTAAGAGGCATTTTCCTACTTGTGGACTTTTAAGCAATTATGTTATTTGGAAAATATACTCTTTTATAATTTCATGTAGAAATCATTCCCCACATGCTAGGGTACATTTGTTATCAATTTGAAAATTATAAGTAGCTTTTTGACTTTTTAGAAATAAAAATAACAGGATAAAATGATACATTTACCAGCTTTGGAGCTCATTTAAATGAATGTTCTGGAAGTGAAATAGTTGATGCACTGTTCCATCAACTAGTAGAGTATGGACTGGATTTTCAAACTCAGCATGAATCTAAGACAAATGATGTAAAGTCCAGACTCTGGATTTCAGTTAACTTAGGTTTCAGCTCCTACAATGCTTCAGACCAACCACATGAAATTCATGTTGTGGCTTAGCTTTCCTTATCTTTGCTAGGTGTTTTGTTCACTGACTTTGAGCTGTTCTGCCTGGGAAAAGAAAGTAGTTCTCTTTCCTAAGAACAAGCTGCAGTGAAATTTTCTCTTCAAGGAAATACCCTGCCTTTCTGGGAATGTGTGTGTGTGTGTGTGTGTGTGTGTGTGTGTGTGTGTGTGTGTGTGTGTGTGTGTGTGTGTGTGTGTGTGTGTG
>LR752282.1:0-90390 GCA_902729485.2 Mus minutoides | reverse complement strand
GAAAAGAAAAGTGTGGCTGCATGTCACTACACTGCACGGCAGCTTAGGATCAATAGAAGAACGCTCAGAACGTGACCTGCTGGTACCTGCTGCTGCTTGATCTCCTTTTTGGTGACTCTTTCCTATTTGTGGTTCATGGCTACTAAGAATCACTATCCTTAACTACTTTCTAATATTTTCAGAGCACAAGTATCCTTAAGAATTGGTCAAAGTTAAGAAGGCCAGAGTTTTTTTTTTTTCCACATGCAGGTAGATATGCATATTCTGCTCCTTTTCATATAATTTGAAGTTTGATGTAATGAAATCCTGTGAGGAGCCCTTGGAAGCCAATAATAACCTCAAACTATGAATAACAGTTACTTCTTATAAGTGTCAGTAAACCTGCAAGGATTGCATGATCAAAGATGGTGTCTCTCTGACAATACTGTTTTAAACACAAAGAAGTGAGGTCAGAAATGCTTTAGATATTTAAAGCCAATTAGATATTTCTTTGTTGATGTGTCAGGCTGCTTCTTGGAGCCACTTCTCCAGTATATGTTGATCTTCAGAAAGCCTTCTTCCTGTGGAAATTATTCCCATGCATGTGCGTGTCTGTTTGTCTTGCTGTTATCCTGCCCACCAGTTCTTCATTCCTTGTATGCAGTAGCCTTTACCTTCTTGGAGAGACATTAGTCTGTTTTATGATACTAGGAAAAATATCTTATACTGTATGAAGAAAATTGATTTATTTAACTCACAGTCTGAAAGGCCGGAAATCCCAAAGCAGGTAGGCCCATACATTTTTGTCCCTGGCAAGAGTCCTGTTCACAGCTTCACAATGTGGCAGAGAATTGGGAAGAGAAATGGCCATATCCAAATGAGGACAAAGAGTAGTCTCATTTTATTTTCCTGGGGTCTCATGAGAAGTCATTAATCTCTTTCATGAACAACATGCTTGTGGTGGTTTAAATATACTTGGCCCATAGGGAGTGGCACTGTTGGGAGGTGTAGCCATGTTGAAAGAAATGTGTGAAAGTGAGGTTGGGCTTTGAGTCCCTCCTCTTAGCTGCCTGGGAGATAGTCTTCTCCCAGTTCCTTTTGGAACATGATGTAGAACTCTTAGTTCCTCCAACCCCATGTTTGCCTGGATGCTGCCATGCTTTCTGCCTTGATGTTAATGGACTGAACTTCTAAACTTGTAAGCCAGCCCTGATTAAATGTTATCCTTTATAAGAGTTGCCTTGGTCATGGTGTTTCTTCACATCAATGGAAACTCTAGGACAATGCTAGTGACTTACTCATCTCCTACGTGACACCATTGTATACTCTATAAATCCTTGGTGAACAAGCCATTTGCAACTCACAGCATAGAGTTAGTTAGTATACTTCCCCCTTGCTGCTGCGTTTGTTGTTGTTTGTTTTTGTGCCAGTTTAATTAACATGGCAATATTACCCAGTCCTTTGTGTGTAATGTAAATTATAACTAGGAAAAATCAAGCAGGGACTTGCAACTAAAGGATTGCAGGAGCAGAGCTCAGAGCTCAAGTTTGAGCCCAATTCCCAAACATGCCAGCTTCCCTTGCAGCTACATGTTGTCACAAATGAGTGTTTTTACATATGATACATTCAGAAATGCCTGTGACTGTCAGGATAAATATTACCATTTGAACAGCCATGTAATTCTGTTTTCCTGGAGCATGTCCAAATTAGCTGATGTTCACGACCCATCATAAACCATGAAGATGAGACAGGATAAAATGTAACAGAAAAAGTACCCAGTAACCTATCTAGAATGCCCTGGAATGGTTCTCGCTGATCCACTGTTTTTTGTTTATAAAAGAAATCAAGTGCCTATCATGTTTAGATCATGGCTTGCCTATGTGTGTAATGCAAAGGAATCATATACAACAATTTTCCTTTATTTGGGGCAGATAAGGTTCAAGACCTGGAAGTGGGCGCCTAAATTGGCAAGTCGTACAGAATCCTGCATGGGTTACTTTCTTCTCTGGATGCTCTGCATCAGTGCCTCAGGGTCACATAATTACCTTGTGCTTCCATGTTTTACTCCAGGTACTTCATTTGCACTCCTATGTACATTGTCAACTAAACTCAGGCACAAGTATTGCAACACTGAGATGGCTGTTGATCTGATCATTTAGGCAGAAAAAGAAAAGAAAAGAAAAGAAAAGAAAAGAAAAGAAAAGAAAAGAAAAGAAAAGAAAAGAAAGAAGAGACTAAGACGTGGCTAGCATATACAGCATGGATATGCCAAAGGGATAATTTATGTTCCTAGTGGGATAGTTCAGATAGCTTGAGACTTCATGATGCCACTTAACAGGCATTTTAAAAACATATGATTTGTTTGTAATTTCTGTAATTTTTCTTTTAATATTTCAGATGGTAACCTTGGGTAACTGAAATTGCAGAGAACACAATGGTGTCCATGGCGGAGACTGGGTAACCACCATAAGAGCTCCTTACCTGCCTTTCATTTCTTATTTAGTTGAAACCATATGAAGGAGTTTGTTAGGCTTTATGTTTCTCGACTGTATCTTTAAAACTTCATATTTTACCATCATACACTCATTTTTAATTTTTTTCTATATTCAAGGTTCTCAGCACAGGCTAGTGATGTGAATAAGCCAGCCCCTGCACTTTGGAACTTCTGGCTTGTATTTGGGAACTGTCTACCAACATGGGATGTCACAGTTAGAAGACATTTTCCATTCATGGATTCGACTTCACATCTAAAAAAAGAAAACCCAAAAACCTCCACTAGCAAACATGCCCTCCCAAACAACAACTCGGCCCTACCTTTCCTGTTTTCACTCCTAGCTCCCATGAATACTTCTTTCCCACTAGCTGGAAAAGTTCCTATAAACAACTCAAGTCACATTTTGTCAGAGGCACTCAAGAATTAGTGGCTTCTGGAAAATTTTTCTTCTTTTTGCTAAAATCAATAGAGAATGGATAATATGTGTCAGATAACTCACATCTATTATGAAGTGTTCATGATACTACTGCACACTCATCAAGAGGGACAGTTGGAAAGAAACAGCACAAGAAATATCCCTCCTGCAGGAAGAGCTGGACATCTCATATGGTTCCCACCAAAGAGTGGTCTTCACTGTGGCAAATTGGCCAAGCCAAGGCTCTGCAGTCTACCAAGAACACAGGTTCTAATGACCTGTTATCACTTTGCTCTCTTCCACTTCGAATGTGAACGGCTTCAGTTCAGCAAATGAAACTTCAGCAGCCTGCCTCAACCTAGTTTACCACTCCCTCAATTCATTCCATGTTCTCCATGACTGAAAACTCAAATTTACCACTTGCTACGGCACCAGACATATTCTACTCTCCTTGGACTTCCATCTCCATTCACTGAGCACTGACTGATCTCTTACTTTAAGTTTAGAAATAAGTCCTCTCCTCTCTCTGTCTCTCTGTCTCTGTCTCTGTCTCTGTCTCTGTCTCTCTCTCTTTCTGTGTATGGTAAAGTATGGTAAAGTATGGTATGTGTGGGTGGTGTGTATGTGATGTGTATGTGTAAAAGCCACTGCCATTTCACCTCCTTGGAGCATCTAAATGTTGGCGATGCTCAGTATAAGCAAAGCCTTACTATTCCCTAGTCTCCTTCACTGAGACATTATATAGCATCCTAGACTTTATATGACACCTACACTGTAATTCCCAATTTATGTCCTCACTCTGGACTGTCTCTTCCCTGAACTGTTGCCTCATATTTCCAGCTTCTTGCTTGATATCTGAACATATCCTTCTGCCATCACCCCATACCTGACTACCTTTCATATTGCACACACCACACTCCCTGCATCCAGGAATGCCCTTCCTATCTCCTTTCCTTCACTTCCTGTTTTCTCTCCATCAGAATCTTTTCTCTATCTGTTGCTGTACCTTCCTCCCTTCTGCCAACACTCAAGCTCCCAAGAGAAATTTACAATCACCTCATTGATTTCTTTCCTAATCCTTCCACTACTTCTTCCCCAAACACTATCTACTATGAAGTTACCGGGATACAAGTAATATTTCATGCCTCTCATAGGTAGTTTTATGTCAGCATGATACAAGCTAGAGTTATCTGAAAGGAATGAACCTCAATTGAGAAAATGCCTCCATAAGATCCAGCTATAAAGGCTGGAGAGATGGCTCAGCTGTTAAAGGCTAGGCTCACAACCAAAAATATAAGATCCAGCTATAGGTCATTTGACAGCACCCCTTGGTTCCCTCACCCTCTCCCCTCATTTGAATCCTGCCTACCCTTTATCCTACTTCTTGCCCATCCTTTCCTCATCCTCCTGCCACCTGGCTTCTCTATCCATCGGGTCCCCTTCCTGTATGTCTCCCTCTGCAACAGCCCCTTACTCCACTTGATTTGCTTGCTCTTATCTTCATGGCTCAGATCAAACACTATTGTCTGAGAAGTCTCCCTGGCCCTCTGTAAAAAGGGCCAAATCCTGTACTTTCTCTCACACAGTTCCTCATTACACTCTGGAAATGAATGTTGTTTGTTTATTTAGATCCTGGTTTTCTGCCTTCACTCACTTGAATGGAAGCTTCAGGAGGAAGAACAACCCCAGCCTCATTCATCACCATGTCTTCTGCATCCCCAGTGCCAGGAGGGGCACTTGCTCGTTCATATTTTCTGAATAAATAAAAGCTCAAAGGAATATTATGTGACAGAATTTGAATCACTCGCTTTCTGCCCAACTTTATATTGGCCCACTATTTTTGCATCATCTCTTCAGATAACCCGTCTCAGCTTCACTTATTAGTCTTTTTCAAGTTGTGAGAAAAGGCTCAGTTGTGAGTGACTTGCCTCTAGCCACACAGCTGGCATGCAGGCTGAGCTGGCCTCAGTTCCAGGTCTGTCACAAGCTGAGAATACTGTACAACAATGAAGGGGCTTTAGTTTTTCTCATTATTTGGCAGCAGCGGATGGCTGCAGACAAGGCCCTTACTTAGACCCTCTGCTGACCTCTATGTCTCTAGTGCATCATCCATACCATGTCAACCAGTTCCAAAGCTCCTGGGGAGAGCTCCAGCAAATGGAAGGGCCAGTCCTTTTCTTCTCACTGTGCTATCTATTTCTGAGGAGCACTGGCTAACGGAGGACAGATGGACATCATATCTTAGGGTCTGACTGAAACTTGAAAGCCAGTATTCTTTCATCTTGAGTGTTGTGCATCAAGGTGCCAAATAGTCCAGTGCATACCAGGTGGCAGGAAAGCAAGCCTTGTGGATTGGAGCTTTTTCCTTTAGGTCAGCCTTGCTCAGCTGGATGGATGTATTCGAATGCTAAAAGGATAAAAATGGAAGAGAATGAGATACTTTGTCTCATTTATGAGGCCTCTGGTCAGATTATGTGAGCTTCAATACAGACCTGCCTGCCACCCTGTTGGCTCTCAGTGCTAAACCAGCAGATGTCTAAAAATGCATGGCAAGTGCGGAGCCCAGAGAAAGCAGCAGAGTGAACACATCTGTCCAGTCTCAGAAATGATGCTAGCCAGGCTTCTGGAATTCTTCCAAGGCTCTTCACTACCGTAAGCCCCTTTCTATGGCCAAAGAACTTCCTGGTCCACTCTCTGCAATTCTGGGAGGCTGTCCTTGATGTATGAGTGCAGCTACCTTCCTTCATTTGTGTGTCTCTGAGGACTGTCCTTCATGCTGCTTGAGTCATTACAGAATTGACCATAGTGTTCCATGGTATGGATCATTTGTTAGAGTAGTTTTGATATACTTTGGCTCGGGGTCATTTTTTTTTTAGACTCAATACAAAAAGATTTATTGTTCTCTGAAGTTACCTTTTAGTAACTTTCTCCATAATCTATTTCATACAACATATTTAGGAATTAGTACTTCCTTGTACTCCAAGAGTCTGTTTCATGCAGGTGTGTTTGTTAAACAACTGAGACTGTTGTCTTAGGCTTTCTATTCCTGCACAAACATCATGACCAAGAAACAAGTTGGGAGGAAAGAGTTTATTCAGTTTACTCTTCCACATTGCTGTTCATCACCAAAGGAAGTCAGGACTGGAACTCAAGCAGGTCAGGAAGCAGGAGCTGATGCTGAAGCCATGGAGGGATGTTCCTTACTGGCTTGCTTCCCCTGGCTTGCTCAGCCTGCTCTCTTACAGAACCCAAGACTACCAGCCCAGAGATGGGCCCACCCACAAGGGGCCTTTCCCCCTTGATCACTAATTGAGAAAATGCCTTACAGCTGGATCTCACGGAGGCTCCTTTCTCTGCGATAACCCCAGCCTGTGTCAAGTTGACACATAAAACCAGCCAGTACAACTGTCATTAAATTTTACTACTGGATTAGTTTGCTTTCCATTGCCAATAAACACTGTGACCAAAAGCAACTTGAGGAGGAACAGCTTTCAGTTTACAGGTGACAATCCATTATGAAGTCAGGTCAGGAGCTCAAGTCAGGAACCTGGGGACAGGAAGTAAAACCAAGAACGTGGAGGGGTTCTGCTTACTGACACTCTCTCACATTCATGTTCAACTCTGTCTCTTACAACCCAGAGCTATCTACCTGGAAGTTGTTCCCCTTCACTTCAACTAGCAATCAGTAAAGGACCCACCCATCAGGGCAATCTGGGGACAAGTCCTCACTTGAGGTCCCTTCTTCTGAGGTGTATTGACAACTAGAATTAGCCACTACGACCAGTGTGTTAGCCAACTTTCTATTGTTGTAAGAAAATAACTTAATCATCTTAAATGGATGGAAAATTTATTTTGGTTCATGGTCTTGGAAGTTTTATTCCATGGTGATACTGACTCTGCTGAGGTTGTGGAGAGATAGCATGTTATGAGGAGAGTGTGAGTGCGTGTGGGGAAGCATGGCTGTTTACCTCATTACAATCAGGAAAAAGAAGAGGCCTGTGTCTCAAAATCCCTTTCAAAGTCACAACCTTACTGATCTAAAACATCCCCAAAAGATCCCACCTTTTAGAGGTGCCATCACCTTCCAATAGCATTTCAGGCCTGTAGGAGACATTTAAGTCACATAGTATATAACCATTGGGGGCTACAAAAAGACTGGATTAAGCCCCATGAGCTTTTATAACTGACAAAGACTGTCATGAACTGTTATCATGGATGAATCCGTTTCAATGACATGGAATTGATAAGATTTGTCCTCCCCAAATTTTTCTGTAGAGCCATTAGAAAAAAACAGATATTACAAAAGTATTTCTTAGTGTGACATTTTCATTTAATAAAAATAGACATGCAGGCTGGAGAGACAGCTCAGCAGTTAAGAGCACTAGGTGTTCTTCCAGAGGTCCTGAGTTCGATTCCCAGTAACCACATAGTAGCTCACAACCATCTGTAATGGGATCTGATGCCCTCTTCTAGTGTGCATGAAGACAGTGTGTGTGTGTGTGTGTGTGTGTGTGTGTGTGTGTGTGTGTGTGTATGTGTACATATGCATAAAATAAATCTTTAAAAAATAGTAATGCTTGGTTTTGGTTAAGGACATGGCTTTTCAGGTAAAGTATTTGCTGTGCAAGCCTGAGGAACTTGAGTTCAGATCCCCAGAACCCACAAAAAAGCCAGGTGTGGCAGTGTGTGCTTCTAACAGCAGTTCTGGGGAAGACAGCATAGGTCTTGTTAGTCAGATGGTATATATATATATATATATATATATATATATATATATATATATGTATATATTCAACCTGCAGGTGGTTGATGAGCACAAAATTGTATGTCTAAAGAGCACCTGGGAATATATATATATATATATATATATATATATATATATATATATATATATATATATATTCCTACAAGCCTACTGAAAGCTGTGACCTAATGTTTGATTTGTTCATAAGGAAGACACCTTGCCTTTAAGTAGGAAGTTTTGTGCTGTCATCCATTTGGCAAAGCTAGAAAAAATTCAGCCCCTGCTGAAAAACAGAAGAATAAAGAGCCTCAAAGTTCAGGCTGCTGAGAAAGAGCTAAGTAGAGTTAAAGAGAGGCTTCAACCTGCAGATGGTTGATGAGCACAGAAGTGTATGTCTAAGGAGCACCTCAGAGCTGTGTCCTCCCATCCCTTAGGTGGATCAGTGAAAGAGCCAGATCTCTAACATCAGAAAGTAAGTCAGCAAGACTTCCCTTTGGATGGAAGGCTACTACACCTCTATGACATCTTGGCCCAATCAGATAACTCCAAACAATAAAATAAGCTCAGTGTTCAAGTCAAGATTAACCCCCCCACCCCTCTCCCGTAAACTCAAATAGAATCTGAGAAGAGAAGGGTTTTAGTGGAACTTCCCTGCCTTACTTAGGGTATGCTCTGGTATTTGAGAGACGCTTTAATTGAAGAAGTACTTTAGTACTTTGTGTCTCCAAAAAGCTTATAGTGCTATAACACTGACATCACCACAGCCAGGTACCTTTGTCTCACAAGGAATCAGAATGGTACTTTAATAAAAATCACCAAGTGGCACACACTAAAATCTGGAAAGCCAATTTTCATTGTAGAATCTTGGAGTTCACAGAAGTTTCATCCGGTACCTCGAATTAGTGTTTCCTTCTCCCTAGCCCAATGCAGTTTGATTTCTAGCTTGGCTTTTACTCTGTCCATCTTAAGTACTCTCCATGTTACCTATTGCCTTCTTTCTCCTAAATTCTACAGAGAGGTCAACAAATTGAGCAGATTTGTTCTGGCTAATTGCCTTCAATTACTTCTAGTAAGCCACTTCTGTGACCTAAATATTTCTATCATAAGTAATTTAACAATAAATATTTTTGTGCCTAGCAATGTACACATTTAGGATTTTTCTGGAAGAAAGCAATATTCTCTTCCTTATTGGGAAATATACACCTTGATTATAACTTTTTGAAATATGAGAAAACAAATTTCCATATGTGGTATAATTATGTTGAACTATACACACATCAGACACATTGACAAGCATGCATGTGCACACATACATGTGCATACATGAAAAACATACACACACACACACACACACACACACACACACACACACCACATAGCTATAGTTACATGCACAGAATGCTACTGAGCAGTCTTTTGAATCTGATGCTGCCCAGCTCCACCTAGAGTGTAACCACTGGGGATGCCAGGGGAGGAGGATTGCTCGGGATTTCTCTGAACTGTTTCTAACTTGCCATGAGTTTGTAATTATTTAAAACCAAACAATGGAATATATGACAAAGAGAAGAAATACAAATCACAAAAAGCCCATCCCCGAAGCACAAGACCCTTTTATTGTTTGGGGAAATGTCAAATACTCCGTAAATGGTTAAAAGCAATAATATTTTAAGAACTAGATGCTGTTCTGATAGGCTCTTGAACTGTGCTGTGCTGTACCGTGAGCACAGCTATGTCTGGCTTCAGTGAAACCTCCTGGTAAACAAAGATAGTCTTGTGGGCTCAGGAGAGGTCAAGGCTGAGATCTGGGTGCTGAGGAACCACATCTAGAAAGTGAACTTTGCTCATCTACTGAGGGGGGAACTTTGCTGAAGTGTTTTAAGAACCCTTAATCAAGTAGGTTTTGAAAGATCTAAGCCAACAATCTATTTCTGATTTTACTATTCCTCAGGCCTTTTCTTCCCTCCCACCATACATATCTCATTTCCTACCAGGAAAATGTCTGCTGCAATTTGCTTTCAGAATGTGCACATAGATTTAAAACAGTCCTTTTGTTGAGTACCTGCTGGTTTCAGAGAGGACACCAAGAAAATGACTGCTGAGGTCACAGCTAGCAAATGGTTGACTTGTCAGAGGAAACACTTGAATAAATAGTTACTGGGAGAACACTGGGAGTCCCCACAGTTCTACACTTTGTGCACCCTCCTATCAATGTCATCTCCACGGCAACCAAGGAGCTTTCTTAAAGCTCAGATCAGATGACATTGCTGGGGAGGCATCTTCATCAGCTTGCTGTGGGCCATGGGTTGTTCTCATTCTGCTCATCTAGATATGACTTGTTCTATCATTTCCTACCTGGTGGCTTCCTCTTCACAGGTTCTGGGATCAGAGTTGTGTCTACTGTTCATGGTTAGCTACCTTTGGCAGAATCCATCAAATTTAACAGTGAGTTCTCTACCAGTGTTGTTGATGGAGGCATGGAGGAAGAGAGAAAGGCAGAAAGAGGAGCAGACACCGGGCATTCTTAGGTGTCTGATAAGCGTCTCTTCCTCTCTAGTCTTTATCCTGGCTCACAGTTCCTTGCAAAATCCTTGGACACTTTTGGAACCTGTATTATTGTGGCTTTTGAAAAAGCAGTGCTCTGAATATTACATTTGCTGTGTGAACTTTTTCTAGAGCGATAAATAAATATTCATTACAAATAAGGCACTGTTGTCACACAGAAGAAGCACCCGTCTATGCGTAATTTGGAGGACCAATGAATTTAATTAGGGTTATTTAAAGGAGCATGGGTAACTGATACGGAAGCAATGAATAACTTAGGAAAGAGTCTATACCACTGTTGAGAAATGTCTGTGTCACTTCTAACAACAAAGTGTTTCCATGTCCTTAGGGAAGTGGTGGGACATCACAAGCAATCCTGCATGATGGAATGTTAAAGGGCTCAGTCTTGGAAAGGATTTATGTGGATAATCACAGTATGTGAAGTTCAAGGGGGAAATCGTCATGTCACACCTAGAGGACAGCTTCCTATAAACAGTATATTACATGACTGTCTTTATTAGGCCTTCTATTGCTGTGACAAAACAACATGACCAAAAATTAACTTATGGAGAAAGGGGTTTATTTGAGACAGGAACTCAAACAAGGCAGGGATCTGGAGGCAGGAGCTGATACAGAGGACACAGAGGGATGTTGCCTATTGGCTTGCTCTTGATGGCTTGCTCAGCCTGCTCTCTTATAGAACCCAGGGCCACCAGTCCAGGGATTACTAAAGGTTTCTTTTCTTTTCTTTTCTTTTCTTTTCTTTTCTTTTCTTTTCTTTTCTTTTCTTTTCTTTTCTTTTCTTTTCTCTTCTCTTCTTCTCTTCTCTTCTCTTCTCTTTCTTTCTTTCTTTCTTTTTTTTTTTTTGCTCTTTTTTTGTTTTGTTTTTTTTAAGACAAGGTTTTTCTGTGTGATCCTAGCTATCTTGAAACTGGCTCTTTATCAGACTTGAATTTATGGCTATCTGCCTTCCTCTGTCTCCCAAGTGCTGGGGTTAAAGGTGTGTGCCACCACCTCCTGCCTTGGGAGCATTTTCTTAATTGAAGTCCCTTTTCTTTGGCTTGGGCCAAGTTGATGTAAAACTTTCCAACACAATGATCTTGCTGGCTGGGCTAGGGCAGTGCTCACTTAGTACCCATCCTGTCCACATTGGTAGAGAGGAATAGGTGCATCTTAGCTTTCAGTAAGGTCAGTGAAAACCAAAAATAGACTCATACTGGCCCTGTTTAATTCTACCATCCAATGAGTTACAGAGAGATTTCTGCTTCTAATCCTCTTTTCCCCNTCCAACACAATGATCTTGCTGGCTGGGCTAGGGCAGTGCTCACTTAGTACCCATCCTGTCCACATTGGTAGAGAGGAATAGGTGCATCTTAGCTTTCAGTAAGGTCAGTGAAAACCAAAAATAGACTCATACTGGCCCTGTTTAATTCTACCATCCAATGAGTTACAGAGAGATTTCTGCTTCTAATCCTCTTTTCCCCTTGGCATAGGAAGAAAGCAATAGCACTGGATCCCAGCATAGAGAACAAGTGTGTGTAGAACACAGGACACTAGGCATGCCCTCTTTCCACTTTGGCAGAGTGGCTGTGTCTTGAGTAAGGAAGCAACCCTGCAACTCCACACCTCAGGTGTCTCACTTTCATCTTCTTCGAAATACAGTTCACTGCTCTTGGAATGAACTGAGAAGGTGGCTAGACCTCTCTCATTATCCCCTAGCCTATCTACTCTCAACTTCCTCAGGAAATAGAGGACAGGGGCTCTCAGGTCTCCACTGAAAGAGTGTTGCTGTAAATACGGGACAAGAGTACATCTATGTCAGCTCCTCAAATCTGCCTCTGACATTACAGACTCACAGCCTGGCTCGCCCTTGAGCCAGAGTATAGAAGGAAAGTTTGGAGAACTCTTTCCTTCTTTGCTTTTTTTTTTTTAAATCCAAAATATCCCTAAGCTCAGTTCAGTCACTTCTGCTCCCTACCAGTAACATTGAGTAATAAGAGCCTCTCCTCAGGATCTTTGCATCAGGTACATCACAAACTTGTTGGTGCACGGTGGCTGCCTAACAAATCCCTGTTGAGCCTCTCTCCCCATTCATTGTGCTTCTAACTCAACAGGAAGCAGATCTGGTTTGTTGACTTCCACCATTTGTGTAAAACACATCATTTCATTTCCTAACATGTTTTTTATGTCATGAAATCCTTAAGATTTCCTTTTTTTTTCTTTTTTGAGACAGTGTAGGGTTTCTCTGTGTAGTCCTGAAACTCACTGTGTAGACCATGCTGGCCTTGAACTCAGAAATCCACCTGCCTCTGTCTCCCAAGTGCTGGGGTTAAAGGCATGTGCCACCAGACACACCTAACATGTTTTTTAATGCTTGTGGTTTTCTTTTAACTGTTTAGAGGAATATAGACTTATGAGGAGATAGTTGAATGTTTGGAAAACTAGCTTTTGTCCCTCAAACACCTTGGAAAGTTACAGTTACACCTGGTGGCTTTTTTGGATCAGCCATTCCAAGATTTCTCTTTAAAATCTTTCAGAGTAGGCATTGCCATCTTCTGTGGAACATAAATAAGTTAATAAAAGGAGACACCGAGGCATCAGCTGCTGGAGGCAGGAATAAATGATTTTCAAGCAGGGTGGTCCCTGTCACTTGGAGATGATTCTGGCTTTAGGTAAGTGGATTTCTTCATGTGCACAGGAGGCTTTCAATTCTCAACTTGAATGCCAAACAGGAGGCTGTCTGTAGGAACACCTGTGTGCAAAAAGTTATTACCAAGAATAGAAGACGATGTGGCTATCCAGAGCTCATGAGTGGCATGAGGCTTCTAATGGACTTTGTAACACTCTTTCACACTTATAGAGATTGGGAATCCTAGCCTCCCATGTTGCAGTGGTTTGAACGAGAATAACCCTTATAGGCTCATAGATTTGAACATTTAGTCACTAGCGAGTGACACTATTGAAAAGACTAGGAGGTGTGGCCTCCTAGAGGAAGAAGTATGTCACTGGAAATGGGCTTTGAGGTTTCCAAAAACCCATTCCCAACCCCAGAGTCTCTCTTCCTGCAGCCTGCAGATCTGCATGTAGCTCTCAGCTACTTCTCCAGCAATATGTCTGCCCACATGCCACTGTACTCCCTGCCATGATAATGGATTAAACCTCTGGAACTGTAAGCAAGCCAAAATTAAATGCTTCCCTTTGTAAGAATTGCTGTGGACATGGTGTGTCTTCATATCAATAGAATACTGACAAAGACACATGCCTTTGACGTTCACTTCTGATTCTCAGTTTTCTCATCTATAAAATAAAGACAACAATAGCAACAATAATTATTACTTTGGACGTGTATTCACAAACTAGAGAGCACATCTGTGCATTTCCTGGCCCTGCATCTCATGCATAGATATTTATATATGAGTGGTTATCTATTCACTTGAAAGCCAAATAATACAAAATGTACAGAGGTGCTTTGAACAGACCAACCTCAACAAGCCCATTTCTAGGGAAGATGCCCCTTTATATCCATACACATTTGGTAAGAAATTAACTAATAAATAAAAAAAAGATTCTTGTGTTAGTTATTTTTCTATCACTGTGATAAAATACCATTACCAAGGAAACTATTAGAAGAAAGGGTTTATTTGGGGCTTATGGCTCTAAAGGGATAAGAAGAGTACATCATGGGAACATGGCAGACATGGTGGCAGAAGATACAAGCTGAAAGCTGGCATCCTTTTTTATTATTATTATTAGATATTTTCTTAATTTACATTTCACCTGCTATCCCGAAAATCCCCTTCACCCTCCCTCCTCCTTGCTCCCCTGCCCACCCACTCCCACTTCTTGGCCCTGGCATTCCCCTGTATTAGGGCATATAAAGTTTGCAGTACCAAGGGGCCTCTCCTCCCAATGATGGCCGACTAGGCTATCTTCTGCTACATATGGAGCTAGAGACACGAGTTCTGGGGGTTCTGATTAGTTCATATTGTTGTTCCTCTTCTAGGGTTGCAGACCCCTTCAGCTCCTGGGGTTCTATCTCTAGCTTCTCCAATGTGGGCCCCGTGCTCCCTCTTATGGATGATTGTGAGCATCCACTTCTGTGGGAGTCAGCTATATCAGGGTCCCTTCAGTAAACACTTGCTGTCCTATGCAATAGTGTCTGAGTTTAGTGACTGATTATAAGATGGATCCCCGGTGGGTTAGTCTCTGTATGGTCCATCCTTTCATCTTAGCTCTAAACTTTGTCTCTGTAACTCCTTTCATGGGTATTTTGTTTCCTATTCAAAGGAGGAATGAAGTATCCACACGCTGGTCTTCCTTCTTGATTTTCTTGTGTTTTGCAGATCGTATCTTGGGTATTCTAAGTTTCTGGGCTAATATCCATTTATCAGTGAGTGCATGTCCAATGACTTCTTTTGTGATTGGATTACCTCACTAAGGATTATGTCCTCCAGATTCATCCATTTGCCCAAGAATTTCATAAATTTGTTTTTTTTTTAATGAAAGCTGGCATCCTTAACCGCAAGTGTGAAACAGAGTGAACTGAAAATGGCACTGTCTTTGAAACTTTCATATCCCACCTCCAATGACATAGTTTCCCTAAACAGTGCTAACGACCAGGGACTAAGTATTAACGCCCAAGACTACTGTGGGCACTTTGCATTCAACCCCCACAATCTCATTGCCTCTTGATCACTGGGGCTTAAGCTTTTTCCCCTGAGACTGGGTTTCTCTTTATTTAGCCTTAGCTGTCCTAGAACTCCCTCTGTAGATCAGGCTGGCCTTGAACTCAGAGATCTGACTACCTCTGCCTCCCAAGTCCTGGGATTAAAGATGTATGCCACCACCTCCTAGATCTTTGGGGCTTGTCTTCATTTGCTTTCTATTGCTACAATAAACACTATGACCCACAGCATCTTAGAGAAGAAAAGGTTGCTTTTGGCTTACAATTTATAGTTCATCACTGAGGGAAGCCAAGGCAGGTAGGCATTCAAGTCTCCTAAGAGCTTGAAGCAGAAACTACAGGGGAAAGCTGCTCCCAGGCTTACTTCAATGGCTTGTTCAGATTGCTTTCTTATATAACCTAGGGCTGATTGCCCAGAGGTGGCAGTGCCCTATCACAGCAATTATTAATCAGGAAGATGCCCACAGACATACCCACAGGCCAGTCTATGGAGGCAAATCTCTGACTGAGGTTCCCTCTTCCAAGGTAAATGTAGTTTGTGTCAAGTTGACAGAGGTCACTTCAGATTCAAACTTCATTACTCATCTTATATATACTTTTTAAATAAATATACACAAACTGGAGCCAGGCCTCCACAATTTTTAATGATAAATTTAATTCCTAAAAATGTAATTTAAAAAACGAATAATTTAGACATTGAAAAGGAAACATATCAACTAATTAAAATACAAATTTTGGTTACTTTCAATATTTTGAGATTTAGTACCCCATCTTCACAAGGATTTACCCAGATATTCTTGTTTTCCTGTTGTTTTAATGAGGCACTCATGATTGGGAAATGACTCTGTCTCCCACTGAGCTCGTATTGTTGAACACTTGGGACAGTTAACACTGACAGTTAACTTGGCTGGACTTAGACTCACCTGGCAGATACTCTAAATGTATCTCCTAGAGTATTCCTAGAGGGGCTTAACTGAAGAGAAAGGATCCACCCTGAGGGTGGGTGACACAGTCTCATGAGCTGGAGTCTTGGATTGAAGGGACAGGAGAAAGCAAGCAGAGTGTCAGCAGTCAGCTCTCTCTGCTTCCTTACCGAGGACAGAGTAACCTGCCACCTCACACTCCTGCCGCCTTATTTACTGTGGTGTGCTGTCCCCTCAATCTCTAACCTAAACAAGCTGTTCCTTATGTTGCCCTTTCCCGTGTACATCCCAGCAAAGAGAAGGCAGCTGTTGCTCGTTCTCTAGATTAAAAATAGAAAATTTAAGTACCTTACTTTCTTTCCATTCCACTGCAGATTTTCTAATGCTGGAAAATACAGTCAAATGATTTAGTCTAGATCATGACTGATGAAATGCAGACCAGACACAGTCTGTCTCTCCAGTTGTTCTTCCAGACTGAGGTGTGTAAGCTGGGGCTGTTTGCACGTTAGCCAAGTTCTCTGCCGCTGAGCATTGTCCTTGTCCCTTCCTTTGTCTATCTGTCTCTTTTGTCCACTGAGCAAGAAGCAATAGGGAGGAGGAGCGGAAGAGAAAGCAGCTACACTTTCCATTCCCTGCGTCCCTGGAAGCATGTCCCATTTGTTCCTGGAAGCATACAGATCAAGCTGTGGTCCTGCATCTAGGGTGGAGTTCATGGTCTCACTGGGCAGCTCCTTTCCCAAAAGGGAAGGTGAGAAGCCATTTATGGCCCCTTTTGGCACATTTCAGACAGAGTCCTGGCATCGTGATATAGTAATGAAAATCACAGTGGTTTTCCAATGGTGACCTTGAAATCCAGCGAAGATTAGGAAACAGCTACTCTTAGCTTCAACAAGAATTCAAGGTCTGATAATCGTTCATCCCTAATGCTGCCTGTCAGGTAATCCAGGTTTGCTGAGGTCATGGCCTGTGCCTAACCATTTAAATTGTAACAAAATAGAATAAGTTACCCTACTTCTTAGGACTGTAGTCAGGTCTGATGAGAGGAGGTGAGTTTGGAAGGCCTAGGATCCACCACCCATGTGAGGAGCCATCAGCTATCCAGATAGTCAATCAGGCCAACTCATCAGTAAAACCTACTTCCAGCTCATCATCCAGTCTGACCAGAAACACTGCTCTAATTCAAGGTATCAATAAGCCCTCTGCCTGTATCTATGCAGTATCTTATACCCTGTCATGCCTTGTTCATGCTCAGGTCTGATCATTAGGGATTTACTTGATGGAAGCTTCTGGAAACAGACTCTCATCTTAAACCCTTTTAATTTAAGCTAATTCTAATTCTCTAAACCTGAAGTCTCTGGCAAAGCAGATTCTCCATACTGGAGTCTTTCTCCCAGCATGATGATCCACGAGGTTCTCTTTGCACACACGTGACTGGGTTCCAGAGCCTGACCTGACACTTATCATTTCCCTCCTGGATATTTTTTAGGTATCCTTAGATGGTCACCTAGTGTTGTAATTTCTTGGACAGTGTCCTGGCCTTCCTCCAGCACAAATCCTCATGCTTGAGCAGATGCTGGCATTGCTACTGACCATGTCCTACCAAGAGACTAAGCCCTTATCAGGCCAAGAGGTTGCTGGACATTCCTTAGCTCACTGGTAAATGAGGAGTTAGCAATTTCAAGGCCTCCGACTGGAACTCAGATGGCTTGGCCCTTGCTTTACATATACAGGGTCCAAATGGGCACTATGACAGTTAATAAAGGTTGGAGTGCAGAATTCTTTGAAATTATAGAAAGAAATTTGAATTGACTCATGTGACCTGCAGGAAAGAATTAGTGAAATTTCACCAGGCACTTACGCAATGGGACACCAGGCAGATGTAGAAGCTAGACAAAATGTTAACTGTGCAAGCTGTGGGTAGTGGAATAGTGTTTCTAAACCCTTGGGTGTAAAAGGTGAAAGTGTTGGGTTACTGTGCACCTCGATGGGCCATTTTTTTCTTGCCCTTAAAATCCTCTCTTTGAAGTTGATACCTTTGATGTAACTATGCTTGCAGAGGGGACCTTCCTACCCTAGGTCTCAAGGTCCTGAGTCCTTCAGGAAGCTCTGCTCTGGGCTTGTACTTTCTGTTCTTACAGTCCTACTCATCTGGCCTCTTCCTCCCTGGCCTGGGCTTTTAATTACTACTTCTATTTCACTAAGGGCTATTGGTCTGTTTAAATTTCTTAGCTGATCTTGATTTTACTTTGTTAAATAGTAGGCATTGAGAAATTCATCTGTAGATTTTTCTTTTTTTCACTCTTTTTTAATTAGATATTTTCTTAATTCACATTTCAAATGCTATCCCAAAAGTTCCCTATACCCTCCCACCCCCTGCCCTGCTCCCCTACCCACCCACTCCGACTTCTTGGCCCTGGCATTCCCCTATATTGGGGCATATAAAGTTTGCAAGACCAAGGGGCCTCTCTTCCCAATGATGGCCGACTAAGCCATCTTCTGCTACTTATGCAGTTAGAGACACGAGCCCTAGGGGTTCTGGTTAGTTCATATTGTTGTTCCACCTATAGGATTGCAGACACCTTCAGCTCCTTGGGTACTTTCTCTAGCTTCTCCATTAGGGGCCCTGTGTTCCATCCAATAGATGACTGTGAGCATGCACTTCTGTATTTGCCAGGCACTGGCATAGCCTCCTATGAGACAGCTATATCAGGGTTCCTTCAGCAAACTCTTGCTGGCATATGCAATAGTGTCTGGGTTTGGTGACTGATTATGGGATAGATCCCCAGGTGGGGTTGTCTCTGGTTAGTCCATCCTTTCATCTTAGCTGCAAACTTTGTCTCTGTAACTCCTTTCATGGGTATTTTGTTCTCTATTCTAAGAAGGAATGAAGTATCCACACGCTGGTCTTCCTTCTTCTTGATTTTCTTGTGTTATGCAAATTGTATCTTGAGTATTCTAAGATTCTGAACTAATATCCGCTTATCAGTGAGTTCTCATCTAATGACTTCTTTTGTGATTGGGTTACCTCACTAAGGATGATATCCTCCAGATACATCCATTTGCCCAAGAATTTCATAAATTCATTGTTTTTAATATCTGAGTAGTACTCCATTGTGTAAATGTACCACATTTTCTGTATCCATTCCTCTGTTGAAGGACATCTGGGTTCTTTCCAGCTTCTGGTTATTATAAATAAGGCTGCTATGAACATAGTAGAGCATGTGTTCTTATTACCAGTTGGAACATTTTCTGGGTACATGCCCAGGAGAGGTATAGCTGGATCTTCCAGTAGTACTATGTCCAATTTTCTGAGGAACAGCCAGACTGACTTCCAGAGTGGTTGTAAAAGCTTGCAATCCCAGCAGCAATGGAGGAGTGTTCCTCTTTCTCCTCATCCTCTCCAGCATCTGCTGTCACCTGAATTTTTGATCTTAGCCATTCTGACTGGTGTGAGGTAGAATCTCAGTGTTGTTTTGATTTGCATTTCCCTGATGATCAAGAATGTTGAACATTTTTCCAGGTGTTTCTCAGCCATTCGGTATTCCTCAGTTGAGAATTCTTTGTTTAGCTCTGTACCCATTTTTTAATGGGATTATTTGATTTTCTGGAGTCCAGCTTCTTGAGCTCTTTGTATATATTGGATATTAGTCCCTTATCAGATTTAGGATTAGTAAAAATACTTTCCCAATCTGTTGGTTACCTTTTTGTCTTCTTGAAGACAGAAGCTTTGCAATTTTTTAAGGTCCCATTTGTCTATTCTTGATCTTATAGCACAAGCCATTGCTGTTCTGTTCAGGAATTGTTCCCCTGTGCCCATATCTTCGAGGGTTTTCCCCACTTTCTCCTCTATAAATTTTAGTGTCTCTGGTTTTATGTGGAGGTCTTTGATCCACTTAGACTTGAGCTTTGTACAAGGAGATAAGAATGGATCAATTTGCATTCTTCTACATGATAACAGCCAGTTGTGCCAGCACCATTTGTTGAAAATGCTGTCTTTTTTCCACTGGATGGTTTTAGCTCCCTTGTCAAAGATCAAGTGACCATAGGTGTCTGGGTTCATTTCTGGGTCTTCAATTCTATTCCATTGATCTACCTTTCTGATGCTGTACCAATACCATGAAGTTTTATCACAATTGCTCTGTAGTACAGCTTGAGGTCAGGCATGGTGATTCCACCAGAGGTTCTTTTATTGTTGAGAATAGTTTTTGCTATCCTAGGCTTTTTATTATTCCAGATGAATTTGCAAATTGCCCTTTTTAACTCTGTGAAGAATTGAATTGGAATTTTGATGGGGATTACATTGAATCTGTAGATTGCTTTTGGCAAGATAGCCATTTTGACTATATTAATCCTGCCAATCGATGAGCATGGGAGATCTTTCCATCTTCTGAGATCTTCAATTTCTTTCTTCAGAGACTTGAAGTTCTTATCATACAGATCTTTCACTTCCTTAGTTAGAGTCACACCAAGGTATTTTATATTATTTGTGACTATTGTGAAGGGTGTTGTTTCCCTAATTTCTTTCTCATCCTGTTTATCCTTTGTGTAGAGAAAGGCCATTGATTTGTTTGAGTTAATTTTATATGCAGCTACTGCACTGAAGCTGTTTATTAGGTTTAGGAGTTATCTGGTGGACTTTTTGGGGTCACTTATATATACTATCATATCACATCTGTAGATTTTTCAATTTGGGTTATAAGTCTCTGGATTTCCTCAATGTCTCTTGTTATGGCCCCATTTCTATCTCTAATTTTGTTAATTTGGTTGTTCTTTTTGTTACTTTTAGTTAATTCAAAAAAAGAAAATTTCAATCTTTTTTATTTTTTCAAAGAATCAACTCTTTGTTTCATTTATTTTTTTGTTTATTTCAGTCCTGAGTTTGATTATTTCTTACCATTTACTTCTTTGGGGTATGATTTCTTCTTTTTGTTCTAGCACTTTTAGGCATGCTCTAATTTCGTTGAGTTACTAGTATGAGACCTCTCCAATTTTTTATGTAGGCATTTGGTGCTACGAACTTTTGTCTTACAGTCTCTGATTGTGTTCCATAAATTTGGGCGTGTTGTGTATACATTTTCACTTAACTCTAGAAAGTCTAACTTCTGCCCTGACTCATTTTTCATTTATTAGTGAAACTAACTTTCAGTTTCCATGAGTTTGTAACTTTGCTGTTGTTTCTGCTGTTGTTTGTATGCAGCTCTAATCCATGATAGTCAGATAGGACGCAGGATGTTTCAATTTCTTTTATCTGTTGAGACTTGCTTTGTGGCTGATTGTGTGGTCAATTTTGGAGACATTTCCATGGGGTGCTGAAAAGAAGGAGTAAGATTTTGTGTTTGAGTGCAATGTTCTGTAACTATCTGTTTATAGTGTCTGTTAGTGTTAGTATTTTTCTGTTTAGTTTTTTCTGGATGACCTATCTATTGGTGAGAGTGTGAGGGTCGATCTGTGATTTAAACTGTTATAGTGATTCTTTTATGAACTTGGGTGCCCTTGTCTCTGGTACATAAGATACTAAGAATTGCAATGTCCTCTTGGTGGCTTTTTCCTTTGATGTACATTTCCTTATCTCTTCTGATTAGTTTTGGTTCAAAGTCTATTTTGTCAGATATTAAAATGGTTATACATTTTTTTCCTTTGGTCCATTTGCTTGGAATATCTTTTTCCATCCTACTATTGATGCTAAGGATATATTTCTTGGATACAGCAGAAGGAGAGATCCTGATTTTCCATTCATTACTCTGAATCTTTTATTGGGGAAATTGATACCATAGATGTTGAGAAACATCAGTTAATAGTGTTTGTTGATTCCTGTTATTTTATTCCCGTTGTGGTGGCTGTGGTTGCAGTGTGTGAGAACGTGTGCTCTTCCTTTATTTTGATCTGCTGGTCTGGGCTTATTTATTCCTTAGGTTTTCCTAAGTGTAACCTCTTTAGATTTTTCCCTCTAGGACTTCTGTATGGCTGGGTTTATAAAAAGAAATGTTTCTAAAATTTGGGTTTGCCTTGGAATGTCTTCATGTATTGTGATTGAACATTAGTATTCTGGGCTGGTATCTGTGGTCTTTTAGAATTCGTAGACCATCTGTCTAGACCCTTTTGGCTTTTCGGAGTCTTCATTGAGTAGTCGTGTGTTATTCTAATGGGTGTTCCTTTATAGGTTACTTGGTTTTTTTCCCCTCACAGGTTTTAATGTTCTTTCTTTGTTCTATATATTTAATGTTTTGATTATGTACCAAGAGCAACTTCTTTTCCCCCTTTTATTAAAAATAGATTCATATTTCATAAATATATCCCGAATAGTTTCCACTCCATCTACTCCTTTCAATTTCTCTCTGCCTCCTTTCCATCTTGGATCCATTTCCTTTCTGTCTCTTATTAGAAAAAAAAAACCAAGCTTCTAAGATATAAAAGTCAAACAAAACAAAATAAGATCCAATAAAATAAAACAAAAACCATAGCATCAAAGCTGAAAAATGCAAACCAACAGAAGGGAAAAAAAGACCCAAGAGAAGTTACTCATTCGTTAATTCAAGAGCCAATTAGGAGCCACTTAGAAATACTAAATGGAAAGCTATAATATAAATGCAGAGGACTTACAGGCTTGCTGCTTCAGTCTCTGTGAATTCATATGAGCTTTGCCTAGTTGATTTAGAGAGCCTTGCTCTCCTTTAGTCCTCTGTTTCTTACACTCTTTCTACCTCCTCTTCCACAGGGTTCCCTGAGCTCTGAGGGGAGGGATTTGATGGAGATGTCTCATTTAGAGCTGTGTGCTCCAAGGTCTTACTTTCTGCACATTGTCTGGCTGTGGGTCTCTGTTTGTTCCTGTCTACTGCAGGAGGAAACTTCCCTGCTGTTGGCTGATTTAAGCACTGTTATATGAGTATAGCAGAATCCTTAGAATTGTTTTATTGTTACTTTGGTTTTTATTCCAGGTCTCTGCACTATCTAGTTCACAGTTACCCAAGTGGTATCAGGTATGGGTGGAGTGAACCTTAAGTCAAATCTGATATTGGTTGGTTATTCTATTAGGCATAAAACTCTATGCCTATATATTTTGCAGGCAGACAGATTGTAGATCAAAGGTTTTGTGGCTGGGCTGGTGTTACATTTCTCTTTTGGTAGCCTGCAGAGTACCTTCCTGTAACCAAAGAAGTGAAGGTTCCACATAGTCACTAACTAGCCCTCTCCATGTTCAATGAGCTGTGTGTTGTCTTCAGCAGTGGGGTCTTGAAATCAATTTGCAGAGAGCAACTCATTGTTTTTGGCAATGACCTGAGTTGTTAGGGAATTTCCATGGGACCCTTTTGACAGTTCAGTTGAATGTAACCCAGTCCCGGCATGGAAGTTTCATTTGGTGAAAAGACATATCCCATCAGTGGTTAAAATTTTGAGGTTTTGGCACATTTTAGATTTCAGAGCCATATATTACTTAGGCCATTCAACTTAAAAATACTTAAGAAGTTATCACATTAAATAAGATTTAAAATTTTCCCAGAGAATCAGGAATGAGTCGTGGTTTCTGATAGGCTACTGTTTGTAGAGCTTTGGGAATTCTGTCGTTTACCATCAGTGATCTTGTCTCTACAGTGTGGACTGACTTTCCCAGATATGGCAGGCATCCCTAGAGAAAATACTACTCTAAGACATTGAGCATGTGTTCAGACTGGGGAGACTGGCATATCTGGTGCTCTGGCCCCCTAGAATGTCTGTAGTTAATGCCTTCACCTTCTCTAGAAGGAAAGACACAGGAAAAATTTATTGTCATGGTACCCAGCTTTTTGTAATAGATGATGTTGTCAGACAAAACCCATAATTCTTCTGTGCCCATTGGCCAAGAACAATTTCACATGAAAAAGGCACGGGTGACTGAATTAGTCCATTTTCTGACCCACACGATCCATTGAACAGTGCTTTTCTTTTGCTTTTGAGTCACACAGAACAAAGGGAACTTCTTCAAAAGACCAACCAAAAAGGCTTTATAGCTTTGTAAATAATTTATCCATGGTTCTACATGTTGGAAAGATGCATTTTGTCATGTTGGATGGCAAAAGAATTGAGAACTCTTTGAACTCATCAGGAATCACGGTGGGAGCAATGCTGTTCCATTTATTTAAGAGAATTTGAAGCAGAAAGCATGTTTGGTCTCTCTCCGTTTCTCAAGGAGTTTGACTTTTCATATACATTTCTGATGTGACTTCTCGCTTTGCATTCTCAAGTCCTTGATCTTATCCTGCCCCCTTCCCTGAATCTTCTCATATAGAGGATAGTGAAGCCAAGCAAGTCTCCAGTTGTGAATGAGGATGTGATAGGTAGAAAGAGAACACAAGCCCTGATCACCAAGTCCTTTCTCTTCCTTATATCTTCCACCTTCCCTTGGAGGCCCATCATCGTGGCCAGTTCATCCATGTTGAATGTATGATCTCATCTCTTTCCATCTTTTGTTGATAAGTTCTCAAGTTTTTGGACTATCAGTCCCTGCTAACTCTGAAACAAATTTCCATTTTTCTTGGCCCCATTATGACTGGGATTAGGTTGTTTTTACATCCATCATGAAATACCTCTGCTGCTCATAGAAGCGTCCATGGCACATGGATGTGTGTGGGGGGGAGAGGGGACCAAAAACAATTTAGCAGCAAAAAAAGTGTGTTTCAATATTAATTGATCAATAAAATGTATGATGAATCTGAGGTGTTTCTGACTGATCTGGCCCTAGACACATACAGCTTCACTGTAACCTTGATGAAGAACACACTTCATATACCCTCTTCACTGCACATTATTACAATCATATGCAATACCAACAAATGCTTTCCAAGATATCTTGATTCAAAACTGCTGGATGCCATGATCTGAAGTGTTCTTCCTGTAATTTCAGTTTTCTGCTCTTATAGAAATGTAATGCATTAATTGTAGAAAGTAATAGTGCTGATATTTGGTCCTGGTTCTTCCTCCCAGCCCCATGCTCTCAGAAATAAGACTCAGACTCAAAGATATTTACAAATACCTTTATCATACAGCTAGGCTTTCATCTGATTAGAACATCACTTAAAATATCCCGTTTACTCTACCCTACATTCTGCCATATGGCTGGTTACCTGTGTTCAGGTACCATGTGTCTATCTGGTCACATCTTTCTGGCAAATCTCCCTACCTTCTCTCCCGGAGTTGGTTTTCCTCCTGATACTCCACCTTCTATTTTCTGCCTAAGCCACAGGCCATCAGCTTTTTTATTGACAGGTGATGTATCCATGCAGATGCTTTCTCTACATAATGGCTTTAACTCTCTTCCTACTGCCATTCTTCAGTGCATACTCAGATTAGATTGTGTTAGAATGTTTGACTTAAAATACTGTTATTTGAGTTGCTGACTTGAGTTTCAAAACTGTAATGATTTTGATTTAGAATTAGGATAGAATTTCCAACAATTTTTGAAATGGGCTTAAACACATTTCCAGCATTTTGTACTGTATTTATATGAAACATCATACTCAGAATTGGCAATTATACAATTAAAATGTTGATCAGTTTTAAAAAATATTGGAGATGCTTTTTACCCCATCAAATATTCCATCAACATGTTACTCTTTATATAAAAGTAAACATCACATTGCTCTAATTAGTATGCAAATTTGCTTTCATCCTAAAGAAGTAAATTTTCATGTCTACCAAAGGGTAGAGGAATTTTAATTCAGAATATAGCTGCTCTGGCAAGAGATCACATTCTAAGACTTTCTAGGTCTGTGAGATCCAACTGGAATATAGACATGTCTTTAAATCACTGGAGACAGAAGCAAGATCTCTCAGTTCAAAGTCACCTGGTATAGAACAGTTTCAGGTAAAGAAGAGTTTAGGTCCAGGCATGGTGGTACATGCCTTTAAGTCCAGCACTCAGGAGACAGAGACATGAGTTCTAGTCAGTTTTGTTCAGTCCGTTTGTGGGATTCAGAGACAGTTTTACTGGGAGAGTTTTAGAGAGAGAGGTTAAAGAGAGAATAAGCTAGACACAGGTAAAGACAGCAAGAGCAGAAGAATGAGAAGAAATCAAAAGATTAGGACAGATTGCTAGAGTTAGTTTGAGGCTAAGCAGTGCAATTTAATGAGAAATGGAAAGAAGCCAGTTTGAATTAGTCCGCATGGAGAGGTGATCTGAGAGAGAACAACTGAATTGACCAGTAGCTCAGAAAGAGATAGAAGGGATGAGCTTATTCAGCAGTAAGTCTCTAGAATGAAACCATTCTAGGCCTAGATAAGATTAAATGTTGGCTACAAGCTTACAGGACTAGGCCTAGGTTAGCAGATAGAGGTAATAAGCCTCAAAGACAACAGTTATTACTGGAGAATAAAAGTTACATTTACAACAAAGGATTGTTAAAGTATATTTTTTATGACTTATTACCAACAAATGTTTACTTTGTATGCCTATTTTATATACCTATCTACATAGGATATTCAATGTGAGTGGAAAATTTTTGAGAAGTCCGGCTCTAGATGTTCTATATTACCCAGTGGAATGAAAATACCATGCAAAAATTACAATTATACTTTGTTTAGGAGAGAATGAGAGAAAAGTTGATGTTCCTTCCAACTAGAATTAGGGACAGCATTCTGGGTCCTTGGTTTGCTCAACCTGTGCATGTTGAAAGCACAGGTTTGTAAGGCCAGCTGTTTTCCCATATTCCAGATTCAATGGTTTCTTCACCATTACATCTGTGTGAACACAGTACAGCAAGCTGTTCAACTCACTTGTTCACAGGATGTTCTTGTTACAAGTTTTGAAGGTCCCCTCTCTGGGGCTGAAACCATTGTATCAGATTCTACACACCTTGAGATCTCATACAGAAGGAGAGGCACTTTGGGGAGGCACAGAGCAGCTTGGGTAACTGGCAATGGGAGGGCAATCAGACAGGGTAATATGAGTTTCTCAGATGCAAATAAGGCAGCCAGGGGAAAGGGGTAGGGATGCTACATAGGAGAGTCTCAATTAGCTGTTGCCTAGTAGAGGATTCCATTTTCTAGAAAGCATTTTAAATCTCTCATAGTGGAAGGAGAAACCTTTCCTCCATGGGTCACAAAAGATGTGTGTGTAGGGATTTTCACTGAAAATTTAGCCAGGGCTCCGAGAGAGAAGAGAAAGGTCCTGATAGGGATTTGACCACCAGTTGTTTTGGGCTAGCAAGGGAAGTGTTGCCCCAGTGTGGCCTCCATATGGGTGGTGCAAGGCCTTTTGCTGTGTATGGTAATGGGTGTGCCTTTGGTGCAGGCTGGTGAGTGGCAGTGCAAGCTGGCATGGTTATGAGGTTTGTAAAGGATAGCATCAGCTTTAGCAATGTATCAGCAGCCTGCAGAGAAGAGTGGGAGCCTGCTCCCTGCTGAGGGAAATGTGTACTTAATACAGTCTGGAAAATACATAAGGTAAGCCAGTGATACTAAGCCAAGATACTCCCTGGCGCTGGAAACTTAATCCTCAACATCTGCACACAGGGCTCTGGCTACCACAGGTTACTGCTGGTATGTGGCATTCAAGAGCCAGGGAAATGGGTTAACTAGTAGATCATATAGATAAATTTCAAAGGCAAGAGGATTCCAAACTTTAATTAGTGAACAGAGAAAAGCAGAACAAAACAGAAGGCAAGCATTCAGAATTCATTTTGTTATTTAAAAAATCCTCTACTTTTAGACTTCCCAGGGCTGAATCAACATTTGGGCAAGAGATTTGCACTAATACTGCCTTGGCTTCCATGTGGGGTAAGCTATCAGCCCAGCTCAGCAGGAGGGTACAGAGTTTCCCACAAGAACTCTGGATGAACTTTCTCTCTCTCCCTCTCTCTCTCTCTCTCTCTCTCTCTCTCTCTCTCTCTCTCTCTCTCTCTCCCTTCCTTTTTCTTTCTCTTTCTTTCTTTCTTTCTTTCTTTCTTTCTTTCTTTCTTTCTTTCTTTCTTTCTTTCTTTCTTTCTTTCTTTCTTGGTTTTTTTGTTTGTTTGGTTTTTGTTTTTTGAGACAGTGTTTCCTTGGGTAGACCTGGTTGCCCTGAAATTCACTCTGTAGACCAGATTGGCCTGGAACTGAGAGACCCATCTGCCTCTGCCTCCCAAGTTCTGAGATTAAAGGCAGGTGCCATCATGCCAGAAAGGCTAAGTAACAAGGGTTACTGGGAGTGGGAAATAGTTTTAATGGGTGAGCTCAGAGCAGATGAGGCTGGGAACAGGAGGGATTAGGTGAGGAGAGGATGGAAAGGCAGAGGAGTACTGGGAGAGACAACTGGAATTGGGGGAGGAGCAACTCTGGAGCAAGGTAGAAGGCTAGTGCAATCGGAACTTCCAGGAATTTATGAGGGGGACCCTAGTAATGGGGACTACAGAGCCTGAACTGGTCCTCTTCTGTTACCAGACAAGACTTACAGTGGAGTCACCAACTCAGCCACTGAATCTTTGACCTACAATTTTTACTGCCTACAACATGTGCTGGGGTAAAGGTGGCACAGAGATTGTGGGAGTGGCCAAACAGTGGCTGATTCAGTTTGAGACCCATGCCTTGAGAGGGAGCACATCTCTGACAATGCCTGGAGGACCAGAAACAAGAGGCTGGATAGTCTGGAGATATATAATATAAGCTAATGATATTATGGTATCCTTGTAGATAGGGCCCTAGCATAATCTTCATCAGAGAGGCTCCACCCAACAACTAATGGAAACAGATACAGAAACCCACAGCCAGACATTAGGCAGAGCTCAGGGAACCTTGCAAAAGAAGGGGAGAAGGGAGCCAGAAGGGTTGAGGACACCACAAGGACATAGCCCACAGAACCAACTAAATAAGGCTCATAGGGCTCAAAGAAACTGACAAATCAAGGCGCCTACATGGGTCTGACCAGACTCTCTGCATATATGTGATGGTTGTGTAGCCTGATCTTCTTGTAGGACTCCTAAAAGTGGGAGAGGAAGTCTCTTTTGCCCACTTTGGGACCCTTTTCTCCTATTGGGTTGTCTTATCCAGCCTTAATAGAAGGAAAGGTGCCTAGTCTTGCTGCAACTTATATGCCATGTTTGGTTGATATCTATGGGAGGTCTTCCCTTTTCTGGAGGGAAACTGAGGAGGAATGGATCTTGGGGAGGGAGGAGGTGAGGGGAAGGGACTGGGAGGAGAGAAGGGAAAACTGTGCTTGGGATCTAATATGAGAGAATAAATTTAAAAATTAAAAAAAGAAATACATGTAGCACATCTACATACTCACTGTTTTAACTATTCAGTCATTTTTAACATGGTCCTAGAGTCACATAATCCTTACAACCGGTTTTTTGATATTTTTATTACTATATAAAAATATTCCTGTCTCCTTATTTAGCAGCCACTCTTCCTCTTGCTCCCCAGTTATCCCTTAGTCGTCCTCACCTGTCCCTCTTCCTGTCTCAGTCCCAACAACCAGTCATCTGCTTTCTGTCTCCATGAGTTTTTCTGTTTCACACTAATGAAATGATGACTTTATTATGTTTTCTAATGGACCATCAGGTTGTTTTAGTTCTTTATATATTTTGGGTAAGTAATCCTCTATCACACACATAGCAGGTGAAAACTCTATCCCATTCTCTAGACTTCTTTACCCAGTTTATTGTTTCTTTAACTATGCAGAAGCTTTTCTTTTTTTTTAATTTTATGAAGTCCCACTTGCCATTTTTTGGCCTTAGTTCTTGGGCAGATGAATCCTGCAAGTCTGTTCCTACAGTTATCTTGTAGGGCACTGTCTGTTTTCTTCTAGACGTTTCAGTGTTTTGGGGTTTCATGTTTGCATCTTTGATCCACTAGAGTTAGTTTTCTGCAAGAAGATATATAGGGTCTAATTTCATTCTCCTGCATATGGACATCCGGTTCTCCCAGAACCATTTGTAAAAGATTATTTCTGTTCTCTAGAATGTATTTTCGACATCTTTGTCAAATACTAAAAGGTTGGAGGTATGTGTGCTTATGTTTGGATCTTCAGTTGTGTTCACTGGCCTACATGACCATTTTTGTGCCAGTACCATATTTTCTTCTCTTGAAAATTGTAATTTTTAAAAAATTTTTCACTTATTCTGTGTGGTGTCTTTCTACTTTCTCAGTGATATTTACTGGAACACAAAGGATGAGAAAACATCCAATCTGTGCACTTTTTCTTTTTTCTAGTCACCTTTCTGATGTCTTATCAGAGAAGTGTTTGCCCTCAGATTCACAGTGGTTAGTCTGCATGGTTTGGGTTTTTTGGGGGGAGGGGGACATGAGTTTTATAGTCTTAACCTTTATAGGTTAATGATCCACTGTGAGTCAACTTTTGTGTATTAGGTGAAGGTCTGGCTCTGCATGTCTCAATGGAACCATCTCTGCTGTAAATCAGAAGAACATAAGATCAAAATGTGTTTCCAGAGTTGTTTTTTTTTTTTAAACTATACTTAGCTATGTGTCAGCTGAACACATAGAGTAAGTTACACTTGTGTTGTGACAGCTTCCACATATCTGTGACTCCTCTTCTTCCATTCCTTTTCAAAACTGTTTCAGTCATAAAGGGTCTCTAGAGTTCCCACTGCACTTTAGGAACAGCTTGGCAATTCCTGTAAATGAGACAGCTGAGATTAGCAGAGAATGCATACAAACTATAGCTCAGTTGGGTGACATTTATGCTAGTCAATTTTTCCATCAGTGACAAATGCCCATATAAACATTACAAACAGGAAAATTATATGTCGTGTCCCGATTTTGGAGGTGAAACCTCTGTGTAGCCAAGTGGCGGCATATCATCGAGTATGTGAGATGTCAAAGCTGCTCACCTAATGGTAGCTGAGAATAGGGGGTAACAGTCAGCTTGGGGTCCCATATCCTGTTCATGGGCAATCCCTAACAGACCTAATTTTCTTCCAGTATCCTCTACTTCCTAAAGTCTCCACCAACTCCCAGGCTGGACCCGAGCATTTAGCATGTAGCCCATGAATGGTGTGTGTGTGTGTGTGTGTGTGTGTGTGTGTGTGTGTGTGTATGTGTGTGCACATTTGTGTGTGTATGTGTCCATGTTGTGGGTTATTAACAAAACATAACACTATTTTAACACTATTAAGACTTACAGAATAGGCAGTGGTAGAGGTCTTGCACTCTAACCCATAAGTATAAGATTGATAGTCTTCTACTTAATGAACATTCCTTTAATAAACTTGTTTAACAACATTTTATAATTTCAATGCACATATATGACCCATTTTTAGTTGCATACTTAATTTATTATTTTCTTGTTGATGTAAATGTTATTGTTTTCTTAAGTCTATCCTTGTACTAGTAATTGCTAGTGAATAGAAATAGAATTAATCTATGTGCATTCATCTTGAAGGCCAAAACCTTGTTAAATTATCATTCACCGTATGTATGATGTTGTCTGTGGATTTTTAGAGATGCTCTTTATCCATTTTAGATGATTTTCTTCCACTGTGGATTTGGTGAGTGATTTTATCACAAGTGAAAGTTATATCTTTTTTTTTTAAGATTTTATTTTATTGTATGTATGTGAATACACTGTTGCTGTCTTCAGATATACCAAAAGAGGCAGGGCACAAGATCCCATTACAGATGATTGTGAGCCACCATGTGGTTGCTGGGAATTTAACTCAGGACTTCTGGAAGAGCAGTCAGTGCTCTTTACCTCTGAGCCATCTCTCCAGCCCTGAAAGATAGATCTTGTCAGATTTTTTTTTTCTGCATTAATTGTGATCTTTAGTTTATCAGCTCCATTCTTTTCAAATGTTAAGCTAACTATGAATTGCTGGGACAAACTCCATTTAGTTAAGATACATGATCCTTTCCAGATGCTGTGTGTATACCCACAGGGAACAGGAATGATAATTGTCCGTCCCTTTAGTCTCCATCTGGTTTGGGTATGAGGTAATACTGGCACCATAAAACAGCTGAAAAAGTTTTCCTCCTCCATCTTCAAGAAAATGTCTACTGCCCCTGGCAATTTACTCATGGTTCAGGAGTTATTTAAAATCATGTTATTTAAATCACAAGTATCTGGGAACGGGTATGAGAAGGCACCTTCCACTGCAGACTTATTAAGAGTTTTTTATTTATTTCTGATCTAATTTGGAGGACATACTCTGCCTTAATTCTCCAAATTTCTTGACCTTTCATATGGCCCATCACCCCATCTACTCTCTAGCATATCCTGTGTACATCTGACAAGAGTTTCCTTCTATTGGTCCACAGATGGTTGCATACATGTTATTTAGGTCAGGTGGGTCTAAGGTATTGTCAAGTCTTTATTATTGTTCTCTAGTCTTTATTTAACTCTTCTCTTGATTAATAAGAAAGTAGTATTATCTAATCATAAATGTCGAATTATTTCCTTATCCCAGTTAATTTAAGTTTCCAAATTAATTTTTATGTGGATGGATATTTTGGCTCCATGTGTATCTGTGCACCATATGTAGGCCTGGTTCCCAGAGAAGCCAGAAGAGGGCATCAGATGCCCTAGAACTGGAGTTACAGATAGGTGTGAGCTGCCATGTGGGTAATAGGAATTGAACTGGGATCCTCTGGAAGAGCAGACAGTGATCTTAACCACTGAAACATCTTCCTAGTTCCTCATTTGGAATTAATATAATTCCAGGCTTTGTTGCTGCAGGAACACTTCTTACTGCTGTCTCTTCTTGCTGCTATAAGTGGAATCATATTAACTCATGTCATAAATACTCCTCTTTGATTCTAAAAGTACTTTTCTTAACTTCACCTTTGTTTTATATCAATACAACCACTTCTTCAAGACAGTAAATATATCATGTGTAACCTTTCTTGCAACGTTTATCTTTGATCATAGTGTTTAGTCTATGTACACTTAGTGATTCAGTGATGGAACTGAGTTTAATCCAACACTTCTTGTTAACTTTCTATATATCTCATTTTCTTTTGTTGCTCTTTTAGTATAAGCATTTTATGTGTGTAAGCATCTATGCTGCCATCCTTTTTACCCCTAACCCCAACTGCCCCACTGTGGTCCCTTGCTTGGTCTCATCCATAGCCTGGCAACCTGGCTCCTTCCCAACTCTACTCCACCAATCTCAACCAGTTCTGCCCATCCCCCCTGCATATACCTTGTTCTTCTCTGAACCCACCTTGCACCATTACACTCTCTTGCCCCACAAAGAACACTTTTTGCCCCCATTCCTAGCTGAAGAACCTAGACTCCTCTCCAACTCTACTACACCCATCCCAACCAGCTCCACTCATCCCCACTGCACATACCTGGTCTCTTCTGTAGGCAGAACCAAATTATCACAGACAAATACATGCATTCCCATTACCCTAGGACCATCCCTTCCGAAGGAGGGGCATTAGGCCCACATCCTAGCGACCAGATATGCTAATACCTCATATACTTGACAAATTTGGGTAATAGGAAATAGAACTTCAAACAACCCCACTCAACAAAAGAGAAATAAGGCTTCTATCCCCAAATCAGCTGACTGTATATCACATACCAACTGTATTTCATAGATAGCTACAAAATATCTTATCCAACATATAGGCAACCTAACTCATGATGCCTAGATCTCTTCATACAAACATGGAGAACCAAAGCAACAAGACTCCACAAAAATTTATCACTCCATAATAGTAACCCTTGACAAAGGCATCTTAGATGCTATGTTACTGATTACAAAATAGCAATTTTAACAAACATAGTCAAAGAACTTAGAATATGAATAACTGCTGCCATGAAGACTGTGAAGACATACAGACTAAACAGGTTATATGTAGATAATAACAGTTAGTGAAAAAAGAGGTCATGAACTTGAAGAAGAGTGGGGAGGGGTGCATGGGAGGGTTTTGAGGGAGGAAAGGGGAGGAAAAATGTTGTAATTACATTATGATCTCAGAAATTAAAGGCTATGAAAACATAAAATGTTGAATGAAATAATATAAACAATTCAAGGTATGAAAACAATTTAGTAAGGAGATAGAATCTCTAAAATAAAGCCAAGTTGAAATAATATTGGAAATTAAAAACTCAAGAAGTTTTTTTAAAAAGGGAAAGAAAAAAAGCTACGATGATGCTTTGTCATCCCAGTACTCCTGTGGTGAGATAGGAGCCGGAGACAGGAGAACTGCTCAAGGACATGCTGACCTGCACAGTGTGAAGAGTCAGCTGACTCCACTTTCCTTCCCTTCCTAGTCTTCATTTCATTTATTCCCCACTCTGTATTGATTCTTGTAATTTACTGTATTTAAATTTGGCTCTCATTTGTCTAGAATGTGCATCATTAGGTTATTTATTTGAAAACTTATCCCAACCCCATTCCGCCATTGGTGCACTTAACTACAGTATTCTTCTGGACTTGCCTTGGCTGTGTGCCAGATATTCTGGGAGGTTGTATTCTCCTTTATATTTGATCCAAGGAATGTTTAAGTTTCCTTCCTAGTTTTTTTTTCAATTATTCACTCTTCAACCAAATGTGTATTGTTCAGTCTCCACATATTTTTTTAGTTTCTTTTGCAATTGAGTTATGATTTTATCCTATTGTGGTCTGATATGATATTAAGGATAATTTCAAAACCATCTTATGTCAATATTCACATATTATGTAAACACAATATGTGAATGATTTTAGATGAGGCTGCATGCTGGGAAGAATATGTATTATCTCTATATGTTGGATAAGATATTTTGTAACTATCTATGAAATACAGTTGGTATGTGATATATTCAGCTATGAGTTTCTTTGCTAAGTTTTAGCTTGAAAGACACAAAAATAAGAGAGCCAGGCAAAGGTGTAATATTTCTTTAATCCCAGCACTCAGGAGATAGAGGCTGGTAGATCTCTGAGTTCAAGCCTAGCCTGATCTACAGAGAGAGTTCCAAGACAGCCAAGGCTACACAGAGAAAAAAAGAAGAAGAAGAAGAAAGAGGAGGAGGAACAGGGGTGGGAAAGAGAGCAGCAGGAAGAAGGTGAATGTTGCAGCTTATCTACTACTCTTACTGTGTCAGGAGCGGTGTGACCCTTCTATGCCTCTTAGTATTTGTTTTCTGAAGCAAGAAGGCTCAAGATTCAGTACATAAATATTTACAATTGTTGCAATGTCTGGATAAATTTTATTAATTTACTGTGGTTTTCTTTTCCTCTTCTGATATCAGAATTGCTACACTATGTCGGCTCTCTGCTGGCAGGTCCAGGCAAGAGGAGAGAACCTGGTCCAGCCGAGTCTCTCTGGGGCTGAGTGAGATGGTGAGTGTCAACGGCCCAAAACAAAGACAGCCAGGCTGGGAGTCTTGTCAAAGCAGGAACTCACTTTATTAAACTAGGCCCTTGCTTATATAAAGAAGGCAAGTAGGTAGGGATAGGGATATGGGATGAGATGACATATGAGGTGGTGTGAGATAGTGAAGGGTGTGGGGTGATCTCATGGGGCCTGTAAGAAATTGACACATCAGCAGTAGCTAGGCAGAGGTGGTCTCATTCAGGTCGGTAGGTAGTGCTGAGGAGAATGACAGGTCTGGAAAATCGAGCCAGGCTTGGGTTTGTCCTCAAGGCCCAAACCAACGCCAAATAGGGCCCAACCACACCAGCATCCCTTAGCTTGGTAAGTTGATTTGAAAAGTCGCCTTTTTTGGAAATATTCTTATGAAATCTTGTGAAGCATATTTCTTGGAACCAACACAAAGTTAGATCATGTTTTTCAAGCCAGCCAACCTGTAATTGATGAATTGATGCCATTATTGAGAGGAGTTTATTATTCACTACAATTTTATTGGTGGCTGTTCTGGATGGTTAGACTATTCGTATTGGGAATTTTCTGATCTGCTGTGTTGGACAAGATGGATGCCTGTTGTTAAATTGACAAAGTCTCAATTGTTTAATTTTACCAAAGACAACTTAGGAGCCAAATGTTAAGGTGAAAGCCTCCTAGCTTAGAGAGGCAGAGAAAGTACCCAGCTGACCTTCTTCCATAGCCTCTGTTGCACAAGGAAGTTCTCCTTCTCAAAAACAAAACAAAACAAAAAAAACACCAAAAGCCAAATAAAAACAACAACAACAACAACAACAAACCACTTCAAACTAAATGTCCCACTCTTCTACTTCCTATGCATCTCTCTACCCATCCTCCTGACTCCCTCTTACTTTGTATCTTTTTTCCCTATGTTCACTCCCTGTCAACTGGTTGCTTGCTCTGCCTCTTGACCTATGGTTGACTTTATTTAATCCTGTTTACAATAAACAGAAAGCTTTTGGATCAAAGGTGTGTGCTAGTGCTGAAACACACCATAACCAGAAACATGTTTTTCCAGTAAATAGCACTATATCAGGGCTCACAGAGTAATATCCTGCAATATTTCCCCCTTTTGTCTAAATAAAAAGGACAGATCTTAACTATAACACAATAAAACTATTTACAATAATGAAACTATCTCTGCCAAGCTTTCTACAATGTCCAGCTTAGTTGTTTTGGGAAGTTTTAGGATTAAGTATTTTTGAGCTCAGAGTTCTGTAGAATCTTCATCTTAGTCTCATATAAATGTATTTTGAATGTCCTGCGAAACTTTGTAGTCCAAAGCTGATCTTTAGGTGGTATTTGTCAGCTTAGTGGCAATTCTGGTTAAGTAGAACTCAGTAATCAATTCAAAGGTATCCACCATTTGTGCAGAACCTGGCAGCAGAAGAGGTATGAAGCAGTGTTGCCCAGTGATTAGCATTCCCACAGTCCAGGTAGATTCATAGTTCCAGGACTCCATCATCTTCTTGGAGACCTCAAAGGTTACTATTAGGTTACTTAACACTTTAAATGCCATATTCAGCAGTTCTCAGAAAAATTTGAGGACCAGAAGCTATTAAGCACACCCAAGGTATACAAACTTTGCTCCTAGTTACGTTGCTTCAGACTCAAACCTAAAAATATGTTCAGGAAGCTGGACGAAGCTTATTTCTATAATTAGTATTCTGTGTGGCTATTAGTATTATGACAGAAAGTTTATATATACATAAATTTTGAGATAATATTTATACCTTAAGAAAAAAATTAAGAGTCAAATGAAAACTGTGAGGGACGTGGAAGTCAGAGGAAAAGGTGAGATGGAGAATGAGGCTCCACAGGCTCCTGTGACTCCTTGAAGAAACTTGATCTGTTGTACATGGCATTAGATGGTTCCTGGGACACTGGTGTGAAGGTGGCTGTTTTCTCCATCTTCAAGTAAGTTCTCACAGATGGCAATGTCCCCCACCCCCACCCCGAGTAACCTCATCAGGTTGAGCTACTGCTGGGACATGGTGATGATGTGGTGAGATACAATTGGCCAAGGGTTTAGGGGCTTGGGATTGGCTCAAACACTGTATATAAGCCTAAGTGCTGAGCAATAAACTCAGATCTGCTCCCTGATGCTGGTCTCCAGAGTCTGATTTCCTGGGATTTGTCATATGACTCTGTCACCTCTCACTACCCCCAATTCTCAGTCTTGTTCCCATCAAAAGGACAACATAAGCCCCATTTACGGACCAGGCCTGATTTCAGAAAGAGGGTCATAGACACCAGCTGCAGGAGCAGACCTTAAGTCCCAGAAACTAGGCCATAAGGCATCAGCTCCAGGAACAGACCATAAAATCCAGAACAAGATCATAAAACCCCCTCCCAAAGCACAGCCTAGGGATAACCACAAGAATGGGAAAATACCTTATCTCAGGATGGGTCATCTTTGATGGGAAGTTCTATCTCATCTTGTAGTTCATGACATAGGAATGCAGACCACTGACCATCTGGCACAAGCCAATCTGAAGCCCATCTTTGCACCTCCCCAGGATCCACCAATGAAATTTTAGATTATTGCTCTCTAACTATAGACAAACTAACATAGTAGCCAACCAACGGTATACTAATGTCTCTGATTTGGCCCCTGCTAATCCTTCTACAGAGTTTCCTTGGTTACCTATAAGAAGTGCCTTTGAGTGCCTTTGTCTGGGTTGCCATTTTTGGAGAATGGTTGACCCCACATGCTGGATGTTTCTGCTTCATCCATCAGAATAAAACACTCTTTGTCTTTGCATACTATCTGAATCTGGGATCTTCCTTCAGCAATTTTTGAACCCTTACATCATAGAAAACCAAAGATGATGGTTTATAGAATAGTCCCTTATTTTTTGTTTTCCTTTGTCCCATACCAAGTGGCTCTTCTAATCTGAGACAGAGATGTATGGGTTTAGAGAAGGAGCAAGCCATGCTCCAACCCCAAAGACAGCTTTAATTTTTAATTGAACTGGGACTATATAAAGACCATTTGCCACTTAAGTCTGTAGTGGACAGCAGAGAAAAGGTGGAGGTGGGTGATATCATTTAGCCAATTGACTCTTTTGTGGGACATTTTCTCTTGATGACCCATCCTTCTGCAGAGGTTTCATTTGTCGAGTGGTCTCCGGCTTTCTTGGATGCTTTTATCCTCTTGGAAAGATTAAAAACAAAACCCTGCCCCAACTCTACCCTTGGGGGGAAGGGTGTCCTTTTTTGGCAAGTTATCTCTTTCCTAGGGCAAAATGTTTTTTGGCAACAGTAAAAGTATAATTTTTCAATTGAAATTGAGAAATACTTTTCTAAAAATTTGAAACTAAAATATACTTAGTATGTGTGGCTAAATATGCATATATTCTCTCTCTCTCTCTCTCTCTCTCTCTGTGCGTTATATTTATAAATCTTTTTAAGGCTTGTATCTTGTCAATCCATTCTTCATATTTGCCACAAAAACATTATCACTATTAAAGATAAAATGTAAATTCCTATGAATATGAATCCTAATACAAATCCTAATCCTTTCAAATCATGCCATGCCTGATGAACACACATTTAAATATATGAGCCTATGGGGGCCTCTCTTATTGAAACTACTAGTCAGCCCGATTCTCACCAAAATTATACAGACTGACCTGAGGACAAGGTTTGTGGGTAAGACCTAGTTAAGAGTAATCCCAGCTGCTACCTTCTTTATTCCCACCTGAACCCAGGACTTTAACAGTGTCAGAGAGATTCCTCCCCAACAAGAGTTCCCCCCAGAGTGTCTATTGTGGCAGCAATGCTAACATTTTGCTATTAATATCCTGTTATCAACCTGCCACTTTGCCAGCAAAATTGTGGAGTTGGAGTGGGAGAATGGAGGCAGCTGTGGGTCACAAGACCACACCTTAGTTCACGGCTCTCATACTTTTATCAAGCATGCATAATAAATATGTTTGACTTTTCGCCCCCTGTGATTGCTATTTAAGACAACCTTGTTGAGTTTCATGTGTGTTTTCCCAGACAGGAATCACTGACATTTTCTGTAGTCCCTGAGTCAGAACCTCTGTAAATAAAAGTGTTTTATGAATCACCCATTGGGCAATGCAGAGGTCAGTGCTCCCGACCCTCTTTGCTGATGTCTACAATCCTCTCAATCTTCTCCTCTTTCTTTCTCTCTCTCTCTCTCTCTTTTTTAAGATTTATTTATTTTTATTTATATGAGCACACTGTAGCTGTCTTCAGACACACCGGAAGTGGGCATCAGATCCTATTACAGATGGTTGTGAGCCACCATGTGGGTGCTGGGGATTGACTCTGGAAGAACAGTCAGGGCTCTTAACCACTAAGCCATCTCTCTAGCCCCTCCTCCTCTTGCTACTTCTTTTTAACACCCCACATAGTATGCCTCAGAGTTTAATGTAGAGAAGACTTTCCTAAGGAGATTGGTAAGTTTCAGATTCATGGCTGCTCACATGACACAGAAAGTCTGGTTGCATAGATTTAGAGTGCACATGCATGACCGAGGACCAATCTTAGACCTGTGTCCTGTATTGTCTGACTGCCTCTTGACTTCCCAGGACACAGCAGGTCTTTCATTTCCTCCAGTCTAAACTAGACCATGAGGTTGGTGAGAGAGAGAGACACACGTTTTCTTTATAGTGGAGCTAATGGGAAGCTGGAAGACAGAGAGGAAGATGCTATGAGTTTGTTTCGGGTGAAAAACAAGTTCTCTGAAAGTCACGAGCCATCCTTTCCTCCTGACCCTTATTAACTTTGACATTCGCATGAAGCTCAAATTCTGGCTTCCTGGGGGCTCCTCTGCCCCTGCCTTACCTGAAAGTGCCCCCTTACTAGAGGGTTAAATCTGTTGATAACATGATAGTCAGCTTGACAGTAAGCAATTAGGATTCCACAAAGAGGCAATTATCACTTTAGGTGAGAAAATAAACAGCCACACAGATGATGGCTTGAAATCTTTACAGTGATCTTAATATAGTTTTTCCCTTAAAAAATTTTCCTATGAATAAAAAGACTGAATTTAGATAAAGAATCTACAAGGCAGCAGCCAGTGGCCACTCTAGGCACTGAGCACATATTGGCATACATGCCTCAAATCCTTCCTTCACAAGTCTAGAGTATGATCTCCCAACCTTTCCTGTCCACTTGGTGCAGTATATTGAACCCCATGGAGGTCTGTCTATTTGCTGGTCTTCCATGTTCTTTCAAAGAGGTGAATAGATGTCAGGTGGCTTAGAATGTTTTCATAAGGCAGCACTATTACTCAGAGGAAAAATCCTCCCATTTATACAACCATTTAACACCGCAAATAGGAGAGTAAATGGCCACACCTGTAACTTTACCATCCAGAGAAAACCACAGCATCTTGGCTCTAGTCTCTGTTTTCTTCAGTGTGTTGGGAGGGTTGTTATTTGTGTTGTCATAGAGTTGGATCAGAGCCTTTTCAGCCCCAACAAGCTACACTCTACATCTGAGCGCAGCAGGACAATTAAGCAGACAAGTAACAGTGAAGTACACAGAAAGGAGAGCACTGTGGCCACTATAAAGAATAATAATAGGATTAGTCACCTCAAATACAACTCAGATGTCCTGATGAAAGCCCCCGAGGATGATATATCTGAATGCTTTGTCCCTGGTTGCTGCAACAATTTGGTAAGAATTGTGAGATGTGGCCTTTTGGAGGAGGTATGTCATTGGAAGTGGGCTTTGAGGTTTCAAAAGTTCAAACCAGGGGCTGGTGAGATGGCTCAGTGGGTAAGAGCACCCGACTGCTCTTCCGAAGGTGATAAGTTCAAATCCCAGCAACCACATGGTGGCTCACAACCATCCGATCTGGCTCCCTCTTCTGGAGTGTCTGAAGACAGCTACAGTGTACTTACGTATAATAAAAAATAAAAAAAAAAAAAGTTCAAACCAGACCAGATCCCTGCTCCCTGCTTCCAACTAGTGGGTCATGAAGTGAGCTTTTGGGTATCGCTCCAGTGCCATGCCTGCCTACCTGCTGCCATGCTCCCTGCTATGATGGTTATAGATTTACCCTCAGAAGCAAGCTCCCAATTTAATATTTCTTTTCTAAGTTGCCTTGGTCATAATGTCTTCATAGCAATAGAAAAGTAACTAAAACATCAGGATAATGACAAGGTGTGGTTTGTTTTACTCAATTGAAACCACAAAACACACACTGTAATCTGCCACTTGTCTGACTACATTGTTGCGAGACATTGCATTGTGGTATGTATGTTTTACATAAAGAGCTCTCTAGCCTTAGTTCAGAGTGCTCCAGACAGGGTGTTTTCACTTCCTTTGTAAAAGATAATTCATTATTTTTAACTTTCTCAGTTTTATTGAAATAGCTGAGAAATAAAATTATACATATATTCCTATAAATATATGTAAATTATACATATATGTGTGCAAAAATTGGTTGTACAATGATTGCTACAATAAAGCTAATTAGCACAGTTATCACCTAACATAGTCACTCCAGTACACTAAGAGTGCTCATCTCGGAACATATGTAGTACAATGCTATGTTCACCTTGCTGAGCAATGGGTTTATGGAGCTCATTTATCTTAGAGCAATGGGTTTATGGAGCTCATCTATCTTAGAGCAATGGGTTTATGGAGCTCATTTATCTTAGAACTTCAACTTTGAACAATCAGTCTTTCTCCTCTCCCCCTGACTTCCTGATCCTGGTAACCACCCTTCTACTCTCTGGTGTTGGTATTTCATTTCTATAGATTCTACGAGAAAGTGAGGCCATGTGGTATTTGTATTTCAGGGACTAGGTGGCTCACTGAGTACAATGTCCTCCAGGTTCGTCCATGTCACAACTGAGAGAATTTCCTCCACTACAAGACTCAATAATATCTCTGTGTATGAGTCACATTTTCTTTATCCATGTGTCCATCAGCAGACACTTAGGTTGTTTCTCTGTCTTGACTGTTGTGAACAGCACTGCAATAAACACACAGAGCAGGTGAGACGTGCCTGAGAATGGTGTTAGACTCGGATCTATCATCATTAATGCACTTGGTGGTCAATGCAGGTAATTACTGAGACTTGGGTCAAGTAAGAATGAATACAGCCTTTAGAGCAAAGAGTGATGTGATGTGTCCTGTGACACAGACCAGCAGTCCCAACCCTGAGCTCTATCCTCCAGATTCCAGGAGCCTGGCTCCTGTCCTGCTGGCTCTTCTTTGTACTAACACAATCTCGGCTGTGCATTGTGGGGATAGGAAAGGGAGTAGTGGGCTCTGGGACTGCTGCAGAAGGTGAAAATGAGAGAAGGAAGGAAATTTATGCCACCATTGTTTGGCAAGGCCAACTGGGCCCCATTTAAATGAAAGAAGGAAGAGACTGAAATTCCTTATGCCTGACTTTTGGTAGCTGCACCAATGTGCAGCATCCAGTAGTTAGAAGTTCATTTCTCTTTCACATAGCTGTGTATGTGGCTACTTGGGAGCCTCTGCCAACCCTAAAACATATGCTCATCTCAAGCCACAGGTGAGTTCTTCAGCTGGTCTATTTTGTATATATTCAACATAGGAGGGAGAAAAGATCCAGTGAGGGGAATTTTCTTCAGATGCTGAATGCCAGACTAAGGGTATACAGCCAAGGCTGGTCTTGAACTCACAATCTTTCTGTCATTCTCTCCCGGTGCTGGGCTTACAGGTCTGTGCCACCACACCAAGGTCACTTCGTAACTTCCAACTTGGCAATTGTGCCATGCTTTTATTTGAGTTTTTGCGTGATTTTCTGTATAGTCCTGAGGGGTTTTTGTTTGTTGTTGGTTTTGGTTGCTTGCTTACTTACTTACTTCTTCAGTTCTCAGTGATGGGAGGCACTCAGACAATTGTTGCTGGCTTTAATGAATGCTATACTATGACAATGAGCAAAGATTTTTGGGAACCAGGCTGAGTACAAACCGACATCTGTGACTTTCCCTTCCCTGAGGTAGCAATTCTGTCTCAGCTTTTGTTCAAGGTGTTTGTTCTACAGCTATAGCTATAACCATTTTAGCTCCAGAATTCCTTCAGGCGGCCAGACTTTCAGAGATTAATACTATTATGTTTTCAGATGTGAATATATGTACTTGCCTGAGGGATATTTGCCTCTAGTATTAGTGACTGATTCTTCTAAATTAATTAGCTGTCAAGCAGACATTTCAACCTCAAGTTTTGTATTGTGGAGCCATAAGGGAATTGTTTTTAATATTTCTTTTATTCGCTAGAGGCAGAAGTATTTTGCACTGATTTTTTCAAGCCTTCAGAGGAAGCCTGCTCTACATTTGGGCAGTTTCTTCCATGTGCATGGTTCCTCTTTTCTACTAACCCATAGATTTGTGTATTTAACCTTAATATCTGGCAGAGGGCTGTGGAAAGGGAAGCATGCCTTCAGACAGATTTTTGTGCCAACCAAAATCTCATCTTAAGACACAAGAGTAGAATCAGTGTGGGTTTGGAACCAGCCAACAGTTAATCTGTGATTCTAGTTATACCTCTAGCAAAATAGGAACTTGGGAAAGCCACTGAACCTCTTTAATCTCTCAACCCTCCGTAAAGTTAAGCAGTAATATCTACCAGAATACAAACAAATGGCTTTGACCTTTCCAGTTACCACCCTAAATTATGAATGTGGAATCTGAGTTCCAGCTGGGTCATGCCTTCATCATTAGCATCCCAAGCAGATTCTGTAATTTAGGAATCATTCTCCTTTACAAAGTTGAACTTAGTTCAAGGGCATACGTCAATGTTCTCTTTGATCTCAACTTTTCCCCATTCTAAATCAGACTTGTGTCTCTAGGGCTCAGTGCAGGGAGCAGGACCCACTTCCTTTTTTTTTTTTTTTTTTTTTTTTTTTCATAGTCTAAGAAGAGGAAGACATGACCTGGCCTGCCACTGGTGGGATGGATAAAGTACTGTTCTGCTCCATGTAGTTGACAGAGGCTTTAGCATGCCCTACCCTGGGATCTAACACCTGCCCAGCTCACCCTCCACTTCCTCCCCAGGTGGGTTTCCCATGATTTTGTCACCACCAATGGAGTCTTCCTCCAGTGTCCTTGCTGTCCATACTTCTTGTCCTCCAATCCTGGGTCCCTGGTGTTTTTCTCAACTCTCTCTCTCTCTCTCTCTCTCTCTCTCTCTCTCTCTCTCTCTCCCTTCCTCCCTCTCTCTCCCTTTGAAATTCATCTCTGCTCTATAATATGAGGGGATATCTTTAGTATGATTCAAAATCCGTATTTCAATATGGAGAAACAATAATAATATATTTGATGATACACATTTTTTGATAAATAAAAATATTCCATGACAAGAAGCTTGTAGGTGAAGAAAGTAGAAGGGGGCAGGGCAGTAGCAAATTATCAGCAGTCAGAGCCTAGGCATCGCATCAAAAACTCTACCAGTGCTCTACTACCTACTGTAAAATGGTCTAGTAAATACATATAGCCCAGCACATAGACCTTTATGCTTTAGTTATTGCTACATTACTTAAAAGACCTAATGTAAACTCTATGCAAATAGTTGTTCTACTGTACTGTACAGGGATTGATGCCAAGAAAGAAAAAATATTGTATTTTAGTATTTTTTTTCCTGAATATTTTTAGATAGCTGTCCATAGTTGAAGTCATATATACAGAATCTCTGGACTTGGGTTGCTTCTTGTGTGTTATTTGGCAAACATGACCTCTTTACACAAGAGTCTTCACATAATAGAAAAAGATTTGTGAAGAGTTAGAAGTCAGAAATCCTAGGCTTGGAGCTGAAGTTGGGCTCTTTCTAACCAGCCCCCAGCAATGCCTATGGGTCAGTTTTAGAGTTGTAACTGAAGCCTGTGACTTCCCCATTCTCCTGAGAACCTGGAGGAATCCTGATGGGCTTGGTGGACCCTTGCCAGGATTGAAGGAACTTTTAGGTGTCACATTTTACGTTAAATACTGTCAGTACCAGGAGGAGGTGTGTTTGTTAGACACTCTGAGCAGGAGTTGCATGTTGATTTTACTAAAACTCCTTGCAGGACAATTTTAAAGCTATCTAGATCTATAGTTAAACTTCTCCTGGAGACAGGAGTGTTTAGAATAGGACTTGTTTTACAGATAGGGCGTTTGCACAGTACTAATCTGCAAGTAGAGAACATTTGCACCAAATGAGATTTCCGTTGTTTTGAATCCCGTTCTTAAGAGTGTCTACTCTCTTTCCTCTTTCAAAGGATCTGTGCACTGCTGAGGTTTGAGAGCCATGGCTGGAAGATAGGGGGCCACCCTCCCTCAGCCCAGCAAGGCTTAATTGCAGCAGCAGCCTTTCAGGTTCTCCACTGAATGTGGAGCTGGAAAATTGCCTTGGGGAGTCGTGCCAGGGCCCTTGGCCAATGGAAACAGCAGTCCCTGTCACAGGCACTGGAGTGTGCAAAGGAGGCAGAGAGAGCCAGAGGCTTTGTTTGGCCCCCAAGAGAGGCAGGGGTCCTGCACTCAGCTCAGTAACTGAGTGGCTACTGGCCAGCTGCCTTTGGAAAGTAAGTGAGCCATTTCAGCATGGCCCTTTGTAATTCAGGACTGAGTTACAGGGACTGGAAATTAAAGCTATAAGTGGAGCCTCAGACCACGGGGAGTAGGGTCGTGGGCCTGCCAGCTTCCTGGCACAGTGCCCAAATGTTTGCAGTACTTGATAAAGCTCACTAACATTTAGTCGAGGGCAGTAAAATGTGAATAAGATGGATATGAATGCTCCAAAGGGGCAGGGAGAAATCCAGGAGCAGATGGTGTGATGGGAACCAATCTGATTCGAGGCAGCAGTGCAGGGTGGGCTCTTGACAACTGCCCTGTGGCTAGGGTGGAGTCTCCTGAGGAGGGAGGAAAGGTGGGAGTCTGCCACACCTCGCCATGGCAGGGGACTCCTTTAGCAGGTCTGAGGGATGCAGCTACTACATTCGTGCCATTCAAAGCACAGCTAGTTAGTCAACATCCATTCAAAGCATTTTAAGAGCTTGCTTTCTCCTCCTCCCTCTCCCTCCTCTCCCTCCTTCATCCTCCATCTCCTTCTCTTTATTCTCTTTCTGTTTTCCTCATCAGCTCCTTCTGCAGGAGAAGAAACAGGATCACTTACAAGGGAAAAATATAACCATATTCCACCAGGCAGTCACTTCCCAGCAGGCTTCACGTCCCAGAGTGAGCACAGAATTATGCAGCAGACGACAGAACAGTTTTAGAAGATGTTTAGAAGCTGAGCAGCCTGCTAGCTGCACAGACCCTAACAGCAAACGTGCCCTGGCAGGCTGGTGATTTTTTTTTAAAGGATTACTGATATTAAAGAAGACAATAAAAAGAGTAAGGTACCATTTTGGTGACTTTAACAAAATTCCAATGTGGAAAAGTAATACCAAAATGTAAATTCCATAGAGAGCAGATTCTGTGGTGGAAAACACATGCAGAGAGAGAGAGAGAGAGAGAGAGAGAGAGAGAGAGAGAGAGAGAGAGAGAGAGAGAAATAGAATTGTTATTTGACCTTGAATATCTGGGTTTGGTTCCTATCTCAGTCACAACCTGAGCAACTGCATCCATCTCTGAACACTTACCTTTCCCACACGGACCTTCCCTTTTTCATACCCACACCAGCCACTTTGCCAAAGAGTCCTTGATTATTCTGATGGTGAATGACTCTTCAAATGCACCCTGGGTAGGGGGTTGCTCCTTGCTATGCAGTTAAGAGTGTTTACTGTTCTCGCAGAAAAATTCACTCTCCAGAACCCACATGGGGTAGCTCACAACTGCCCTTAGCTGCAGCTGCAGGGGACCTGAAACCTTCATTCATGAACACACACCTACAGCAGATACATAGCACTTAAAAAAATCGCCAGGTAGTTTTGCTTTTTGGCTTTGGTAGTTTTGCTTCTGACTAACAATTGTTAACTGAAGAATGTCAACTCAGTATATGATTTTTACGCTTAAAGCCCATCCCAAGAAAGGCTCGAGGGCTACACTGCAACCCTGAACAGCTGGTATAGTTGCTAGATGGCCAGCTAATAAAAACTTTCTATTGGCTTAATCAAGTGTTTGAGTAGTCAGTGGTGGATACCCCACCACAGTGCCAGTCCTGTCAAATATACGAGGGAAACAGCTATATATTCCCTTGGTCTTTCCAGTAAGGGATACACAGAAGGAATATCTTCAATCATAATGAGAGGCTTTTGGGTTCTTCTCTGTTGTGGGAAGGCCCCTTTTAGGACCTTTCTGATTGGCTAAGAGCCTCACTGAAATTACTGATGTGCCCAGCTAGAGAATGAAGGAGAGCAGGTTAATCTTGAGGTTGCCTGTGCCTAACCAAGTATGTCTGAGCTCAGCCTTCCAAGAAATGACAAAGACTCATCCTTGTTATGGTTTTCAGATGAAAAATATCTCACATGGTCTTGGGCATTTGAACATTTTGCTTTTAGTTGTATTGCTATTTGGGAAGGTGTAAGAGTTGTGACATTTCTGGAAGAAGTATGTCTCTAGAGAAGGCCTTCAGAGCTCAAGTCCACACTCCACATCTAGTTTGTCCTTCCTGCTTGTGGTTAAAGATGGATTCTCTCACTCTAAGAAGTTAAATAAGAAGGAAAGCCCAAGTGAGGATGATTCAATTCCACTTAGACTTGGGGGCGATGGGGACAAAATAATTGTGGGAGAGAGGGGGAAGGTGGGAGGGATGTGGGTAGAAGAGGGGAGGAGGAGGAAAATGGGGGCAGGATCAGGTGTGTGGGAGACAGGAGAGAGGCCCAGAGGGGTCAGGAAAGTGAATGGAAATATGCAGCTGATAGAGGTAGGGGAAACCTCTAGAAAGTTCCAAAGACCTGGGATGGGAGAGGCTCCCAGGACTCAATGTGGGTGACCTGAGCCAAAATGCCCAACAGTGGGAATATAGAACCTGAAGAGAACACCTCCAGTAGTCAGACAGAAGTCCCAGTAGAGGGATGAGGGCACTAACCCACTGTCAAAATTTTTCGACCCAAAATTGTTCCTATCTATAAGAAATCCAGGGATAAAAATGGAGCAGAGACTGAATAAATGGCCAACCAGTGTCCAGCCTAACTTGGGATGCACCCCATGCACAGGCACCAAACACTGACACTAATGCTATGTTGTGCTTGCAGACAGGAGCCTAGCATGGTTGTCCTCTGAGGGGCTCTACCAGCAGCTGCTTGAGACAGATGCAGATACTCACAGCCAACCACTGGACTGAGGTCAGGGACCTCTATGGAAGAGTTAGGTGAAGGACTGAAGGAATTGAAGGGGATGACAACCCCATAGGAAGACCAACAGTGTCAACTCACCTGGACCCCTGGTGAGCATACACAGGATGGTCTGAGTCCTCATATGTAGCAGAAGCCTGCTTTATGTAGCCTCAGTGGGAGAGGATTCAAATAATCCTGTAAAGAAGTGTGCCCCAGGGTGGTGGGATTCTTGCAGGTGGGGAGGACTAGAAGCAAAGATTAGAGGGATGGGGAGAAGAAGTCAACAAGCAGGGACTGGGAGGGGATAACATTTGGGATGTAAATAAATAAAATAATTAATTAATAGTTGAAATGTATGCTCTCAGCTTCTCCTGCCACCTGCCCACTGCTTGTTGTTATTCCTCTCCACCATGATGGACTCTTAGCCCCCTGGAACTATGAGCCCAAATAAACTCTTCTTTCTATAAGTTGCCTTTGCTGCATTATTTTATGACAGCAACACAAAATAAGAAATGCAGAAGTTGGGACCACAGAGTTGCTATTGGTGTGAAGAGGAACCCAACCATGTTGTTTTGTCCAGGATCATGGACAGCTTTGGAACTTTGAACTAGGAAAGCAGTTGGAAATAGTTGTCAGTGATGGATCCATTTTATACTTCTAATTCAGGATTCTATAAGCCATTTACATATTCAAAAAACTAAAATGAAAAAGTTTCAAACAATCCTAAAATCAGATGCATGAGTAACTGGCGCTGCTTTTATAAAATGAACAGCACAAGGATGCAGGTACAGCCATCTGCAACCTCGAGTTTCCCACTTGTCTACTTTGTTCCCAGAAATAATGACTCTGAGACTTAATAGTTCATGAATAAATGTCTAGGCTGAAATCTTTGCTTATTTCCAAACTAGCTTATAGCTTCTGCCCATTTATTCTATTCTAAGTCATGCCACAAGGCTGGTTACCTGGTCGCCAGTTTCATGGACCATCTTCTGTGTCTGGGGTGAGTCTCCTTCGCACTTGTCTCTCTTCCCAGAATCCTCTCTCTGATAGATTTCCCCACTTTCTTCTTCTTCTTCTTCTTCTTCTTCTTCTTCTTCTTCTTCTTCTTCTTCTTCTTCTTCTTCTTCTTCTTCTTCTTCTTCTTCTTCTCCTCCTCCTCCTCCTCCTCCTCCTCCTCCTCCTCCTCCTTCTTTCTTTTTTGGTTTGTTGAGACAGGATTTCTCTGTGCAGAACTGGCTGTCCTGGAACTCACTCTGTAGACCAGGCTGACCTCGAACTCAGAAATCCACCTACCTCTGCCTCCCAAATGCTGGGATTACAAGCATGAACCACCACTGCCCAGCTGAACAATCTCTTTCATAGAGTGAAATTACTGATATCCATCGGTTTTTTGAGGCCATATTCAGCTTCCTTGGAAAGTACACTGTTTAGAATGAGTTATGTATGCAGCCTGAATGCATACAGGTGGGTGTCTTAAGTTGCTAGATTCATTGTTAGGAAAGGAGACTATACATAGACATGCAAATAGGGGCCCTAGGTATATTTTTTTAGAAGGAGAGTATGTGTACATAGTACCTGTAGGTAGGGGACTAGGCTGACAAGCACATTAATAGGAAAAATAGTGTGGATATAACCTATGTCAGATGGATTCTCAAGTTGCTAAGTGATTTTCTGTGCTTGCTTACCTTAACCACACACACAAGCACCAGTTTGATCATGTTAGGAAATGTAGACATTTCCTACATCTAGAAAATTCCTTTTGTTCAACTACTCCCTAACATGGCACCAGTTTAACTTTGCCTAGCCTAGAACTTTGTGCAAAACAGAGTCATAGAATGTACACACCAGAGGCATCCTGACATCCATGGCTTAGCTCTTACTGTTTCTGTTCTCCATGACCCTAAGCACACAATTACTCAATGGGAATGATCAGAAATAAACAAATCATTAGTTTTAAACTAAACACTATTCTGGGTGGTTTGAGGAAAAAATTGATGTCCATCCTTCCTGGGAAATGAGCTGCCCCTTTATGCAGAGTACTCAATTGCCCATCAAATCAATGGTGTTGCAAGACACACCTTCAAGTACCCCATTCTAAGTTTGACCCCAAAGGACAAGAGTGGTGGCTGTCATTGTCCCGGTTGATAATTTGTTATTCTTGTTAATCTTTTATTATACCTGGGAGCTGGAGAGATGGCTCAGCACTTAAGAGCACTTTTGTTTTTATAGAAGATTTGAGTTTGGTTCCCAGTACACAATGATGGCCCATAACTATCAATAACTCCAGTTTCAAGGGATCTGACACTCTATTGTGACTTCTGTGGGCCCTCGGCACATATGTGCTACACATAAATGAAGACAGGAAAAATACTCATACACATAAAAATAATAAATCGTTTAAAAAATCTCTTATTGTGCTTAATTTACCAATTAACCTTATGAAAAGTACATATAATAAAAAGACAATGCATACATAGGATTTGGATATCTATTTTTGGGTGTCCACTGTGGGGCTTGAAATGTTTTACCCATAGATTTTGGAGGAGTCTACTGTAACAAGGTATTTTGAGATTCCTCTGCATCACTCCAGGTGAAATTAAAAAACTAAAATTCATAATATTGGAACCAAAAAATTATCAGCTTTAAAATGAATAGATGAAAAAAATAAAAAATAAAAAAATAAAATGAATAGATGTGGATCTTGGAGAATAGGGGAATATTTAGGTCAGCTGGGAGTCTGATCTTGACTCAAGCTGTGGAATATGGTTGTGTAGGTCATTGAGGACATTAGTAACAGTAAGCGATATGGGAAAGAGGAAGGAATAGAAGGAAGAGAGTGGGAGAAAGGAGCCAGGTAAGCGAATGGACAGAAGTATCCTGCTAGATTCAGCCCTTGTGTCTCCCCTTTATTTGCTGCTTTGTGCCATTCTCTGCAGATGAAGCATAGTTGTACAAACAGATCTGTGCTTGGAATGTAACAGGGAGGAGGGAACCAAGCAAGCCAGCTACTGCTGAGAAATAGGAACAATGTGTGTGCGCCTGAAATAGAAGGGCATGCCTCCCCGGTGGGAATTCTGGAGAGCTCGTCAGGCACGGCTGCAGCTCTGACACTCGGACTGTGCACACAGGAGCCTGGCCTGGCTCTCGGCCAGTCACTTTGCTGCAGCGTTCTCTTTGTTCCAGGCCTGGCCTGGCCCAAGTCACCTTGGAAATGAATGGGTCTATAAAACTAATGACAAAAAAAAAAAAAAGCTGTACATAATCACTGTGTGATTATGTGCCCATGGAACACTAGCCAAACTGTGGGCCTGACAGAGTAGGGACTCATTTCTTTTTTTTTTTTTTTTTTTTTTTGGTTTTTTCGAGACAGGGTTTCTCTGTATAGTCCTGGCTATCCTGGCACTCACTTTGTAGACCAGGCTGGCCTCGAACTCAGAAATCCGCCTGCCTCTGCCTCCCAAGCACCATGGCGACCTAGATTTGCTTGAGGCAGTTCTGTGCCCTCCAAGTCCCACTCTGCCATGCTATAACATGTGCACTGCCTGATTCCCCACTCCACCCACCATCAAGGCCCTTCTGGGTTACATCAGCCTGCTGGGAACATCCAAGTCAGAGATATTTCAGAAGGATGGAGAGTGAATTGGTTATCTTTGGTCCTTTATTTACAGCAAGCAATGCTGTGCCAGTGGGAATCCTTCCTGATCTGATAGATTCCCATCAGGCATCGAGTTTTGCACCTTTGCTTGCATTTTTTATAAGAAGTATTTTTTTTTTCTTGCTAGGGTCAAGTGCATCCTGTGTTCTGTTCCTTTTTTTTTTTTGTCACTATATTTCTTTCCTGATGTACACTCAAGTCACTTTCTACACAACCTGATAATTCTATTCACATGCCACCAAATCTTCCAGGTTCTGACACTGACAGACAGCTGCTTTCCACTAAGCCTTTGGCCTCACTCAAATGTCACTTTAAAAATCAATGTAAAATCAAGAACTAGTGAGACATTATTCCTTGCCCTAACTTGACCACATTCCAATAAGGACAAACAGGAACATCAGTGAGATAAGAACAGATATCCACAAGAATGGCTGGAATCCATAAACAAGAAATAATAACTTTTAAAAAGGGTGTGGAGCAACTATCTTTTACCATTGATGTGAAGTCATTTCAGGAGACAAACAGGCTAAATATACTCTTACCACTGTGAAGCATTTACTCAACTGACTTGAAAGTTTATGCACACACCAAAATGCCCAAGCAAATGCTTATAGTAGTCATTCATAATTGTCCAAATGTGGAAGCAACCCATAGATATTGTATGGATATACCACTGAGGGTTCATTCATTAACATGTGTTAATCCATATAATAGAACATTATTCAACAATTAAAAAGGGAAATATCATCAATCCAAAAAAGAACATGAATTGATGTTAAATGCATATCAGTAAGAAAAAAAGACAATATAAAAAGCTATATATAATACTATAGTAATTAGGTTTATGTAACACTTTGGTAAAGGAAAATAGAATAGTGTTCTTGAGGAATTTAGGAAGAAAGAAGGCTAACCAGGAGAACCACAAATGATCATTTTAGGGCTGAGAAACTATTTTGTGTGATATTGTAGTGGCAGAAATATACTTTTCAAAACCCACAGAATTTTACAGTACAAAGAGCAGATTTTTAATATATAGGATAAGGAAGAAAGAAAGAAAGAAAGAGAGAGAGAGAGAGAGAGAGAGAGAGAGAGAGGAAGGAAGGAAGGAAGGAAGGAAGAAAGAAAGAAAGAAAGAAAGAAAGAAAGAAAGAAAGAAAGAAAGAAAGAAGAAAGAAAGAAAGAAAGAAAGAAAGAAAGAGAAAGAGAAAGAGAAAGAGAAAGAGAAAGAGAAAGAGAAAGAGAAAGAGAAAGAGAAAGAGAAAGAGAAAGAGAGTAAGAAAATAAAATGAGGAAAGTACATAATATCCCGAGGCAGAACTCTTTCTGTGATGGGTGGTGGCTTGAATACGAATGTCCCCATAGGCTCCTATATATAAGTGCTTAGTCATCAGTGAGTAGAACTCTGAAAGGGTTAGAATGAGGAGGTGTGGCCTTGTTGAGTGTGGGTGAGATCAGGATGGAGTTCTCAGCTACTGCTCTATCACTTGCCTTCTTGCCACCGTGCTCCCTGCCATGATGATAATGGGCTAACCCTCTGAAACTATAAACAAACCCCCTAATTAAATGTTTTCTTTTATATGAATCACCTTGGTCATGATGTCTCTTCACAGCAATGGAACAGTGACTAAGACAGGATATAACTAGATTACAGATATATGGCATGATCCCATTACAGGGCCAGAGAAGGGTGCTGACCTAAGTAACTTTAGAAATTGTTGAAGTCCATAAGACTAAGAACAAGAGAAACTATTTATGATTAATATATTTTGGTAGATAAAGTACTTCTCACACACAGTAAAAGCCAACAACTGGTACTTTTGTACATGTATACTTGTATTTTAAGAAAGGAGCAAGAGAGTGGGATGGGGTGCAAGTTTCTACTGTTCAGATGGTTGGCTAATGCATAAGAAGGAAGGTAAGAATATCCCGTGTGACTTCAGGAAAGTTAGCATGAATCGTTGGTGTGGATTACATTTGTCATCCTTACAGTTGGATTATTTTATATGAATGTGTACTTGTATGTGATACATATGTGTAGATCTGAATGTTCAGATGTATGTGTGTGTATGTGTGTACGTGTGTGTGTGTGTGTGTGTGTGTGTGTTTGCATGGAGAAGATCAAAGTTAATATTGAATCTTTCTCAATGACTTTCTCCTGTATTCATTGAGGCAGGGTCTGTCAGTTGAACCCAGGCTTCACCAACACAGGTAATCCAGACAGCCAGATTGCTGACAAGCACTAGAATTACAGGTGAACAACTACACTTACCTAGCTTCTGTGTGGGTTCTGAACTCTGGTCTACACAATTGCTGTTTGCACAGAAAATACATTAACTGTTTACCCATCTCTACAGCCACAGAGAAGTAATCATATAGTTCCAAACATGAGTACCCACACACGTACACACACACACACACACACACACACACACACACACACACACAAGTTTTGTCTACTAAGAGGGTCTAAAGTTCATGAGCACACCTTGCTTTCTAATTCATTCCCTCAATGAAAGGAAACAGGAGTGGGATCTGTGATGATCTAAATAAGATGTGCCCCATAGTCAGGGGCATTTGAATTCAGGTCCCCAGTGGATGATGGTATTTGGGAAGGCTTGCTGGAGGAGATATGCCACTGGAGACAGGACTTTGAAGTGTGTGTTCTCTGTTTCTTGTGTGTAAAGATGTCATCTCTCAGTTTCCAGCTCCGGTCACCATGCTTCTGTTTTGCCGTAATGGATTCTTATACCTCTGGTACCATTATTCTCCAAACATCTTTCTTCTATAAGTTGCCTTGGTTATGCTGTTTTAGCACAGCAACAGAAAATTAATGGATACAGGATCCTTGGAGAAGTGGCTGAATTTGAGGCTGAGGCAGACAGTACATGTGAGGGTGAGACAAACCATCTTACCATGCCAGAAAATAAGGAGGAGCTCAAAAATAATGATAGAATGTGATGGTTGACATTTATTGTAATTACAATCATCTAGAAAGTGAACTTCTGGACATGTCTGTGAATGAGTTTCTAGATTATGTTGAGCTATAAAGGATGCACTCTGGGGTTCTGGCCTGGAGAAAAAAAGAGAAGGTGAGCTGAGCACCAAAGCATAACAGAGGAGGAGACACATCTGGCACCTGTGTTGTGTCTGTGTCAGTAGCTAGCATACCCTGTCCATATCTGTTAGGACAAGAGATGCTGCTGCCTTGATGGTGACTCTGTGTAAGCTAGCTGCTCCCCTCTGAAGAGTCTGGAATCTGCAAACAGGAGACTAGGGGACTCTTCTGAAATGGAGCTGTGATCAGTTAATGGGAAAATCAAGGCTTTGTTTTATCCGGAGGTGCAGTGGAACAGAGAGGCCATCACTACTGTGAAGCTAAGTCCAGGAAATGTGTAGTGTATGGAACAGACTAAAAGAGAGACCTGGTCTCCTTCAAGCTGATGGACACCTTCACAATGCAGCTACAGCCTGTGCAGCCTGACTACATTTTTTATTCTTGAATTCCTGAGAACATTCTTTAAGCAAATCTTAGCTCCCTTCTCTACTTCATTTAAGCTAGTCTGAGTGGGCTTCTCTTCACTATAGCATTGCTGAGGTTATCTATCTCCCCAGGCAGAGTGAAATACTTAGGCATCACATAGTGGCTCTTTCATAGAATCCAAGACACAAATGCTGGGAAAGATATCTAGTGAATGGCCCCCAAAGAGAGTCCAGAGTCCTTATGGGATATATGCATCCAGAATCCATAAAGCCTAACCATTTCTTCTATTAAATGATAATTTATTTTTGTGCATGTGTGAATGCATGCATGTATGTATGTATGTGAGTTTAGTGAATATGTGTTGTATATGTGCATGTGTGTATGCAGATGCATGCATCTATGAGAAAGTGTGCAGAAGCCAAAGGACAATATCAGGTATCTTTTGACTTATGTCTTTGAGACTGGCTCTCTAACTGAGCCTGGAGCTTTTCAGCTATTCAGCAAGTGTTCTTGCCTACTGATTTCTCCAGCTACTAATTATTTTCATAATACAATTAAGCACACTATACCCAAATCATTACTAATTAAAGGGTCTAGTTAAGATGTAAGACAAGTAGACTTTAATGTGACATGAGTTTAAGCTTTCTTATTGTGACTAACTTTTAAGATCACAGACTCCAACGGTGAACCTACAGCTCTTATGTTACTAAATATGTACTGCCAAAGATGTACTGCCAAAGTACACTCTAGTATATCTATACTTATAGATTAGGGAAGCTCTCAGAACTCATCTGAGAAGTCTCATTGGGCAGTAGATTGTGACTAACATAGAAACTTATAACTGGAGTGCAGAGGGTAATTTTCTATGGAGTGCTCAGCCATAAGAGGAACATCTATATAACACACACCCCAAAAGCTCAGGGATCATTACAGATGAGGAGTGGAAAAACTGTAAGAGTCGGGGATCAGGAAGGATTAAAGCAAACTGTGCTTTCTGGACAGGGCAGAACCACTGCATTCAGGCCTTCACAACAACTGTATACTAGATCAATCTAATTAACAAGCTTTGAGCAGAGAGGAACTCATGAGCTCCTCTAGCAATGGAGCTACAAATAGTCAATGGCTTTTGGAAGAGGGAGAGTCAGTATTCCTTTAAGAGTGTATCTCCTGGTAGATCAACTCCAGCAAATGACCCAAGTAGGCTTAGATTTTTCAAAACCTATGTTAATTACAGTTCTTTAGTGCTTCAACCTCCCTTCAAGCCCACCACCCACCAGAGGTACCAGAAAAGAAAGGTTAATAGAAAATAGGGGTGGACAATTACTCTGATACCTAAACCACACAAAGATCCAACAAAGAAAGAGAACTTTAGACCAATTTACCTAATGAATATCAATGCAAAAATCTTCATTGTCAGCAATCCAGTCCACGAGCCAAACACCAAACATGAATCAGTAGCAGCAGTTTGATCCAGAAGAAACCACAAGGCCCCACCAATTGGCACAAGTCCATGGGAGCAGCAAGAAGCAGCAGGAATACCACCAGAAGTTCTTTGATGCATTTCTCTCCGCAAATACATGACTATAGTCTCCCCCCCCCCCCCCAGCCTGCTCCAGGCTGAGAGCAAGACCTGTTCACCTCTGAAGGAGAGCCACAGGAAACCACATAAGGTGTGGCTCTCCAGCTAAGGCTGGCTTCCTTTGTTGTGCTAACTGCATCTGCCATTCTCCAAAGCCCGGATACCTGTCGACCAAATCCTGCTTCCTGCTGAGACAGCCTTGGGACAATACACAGTGTCCGGACTTCTGACGGCTTGCACGGACTGTCTGTGGGCGGGGCCTACCCTCTTATAACCCAGAAAGCTTCTTGAGTAAAGAGAGATGCCTTTAATAGGGAATTGTCTTGGCGTCCATTTTTCTCTCCCACCTAGTCTCTCTTTTCAGCCCCAGTTCACCTCCCAGGGAACCTGGTTCATTTCTTAGGCTGCAAGTGGCGTACCCCAACACACGACAAGTGATGATCAACAAAGAATGTGAGGTGAACCAATTGAAGAGCATTGTCAGCAAAGATCAGCCTCAGTGGAGCCCAATGAAGATCAGAAAAGAGATGCAAGGGAAAGCAATGCAAGACCATCGTCCATTGTTTGTTGGATTGTACTTACACTCTTTCCAAACATCATGCACCTCTCAAGGGTCTGCTCCAGCAAAACATCACATGCCCTTCCACCAGGCAACTTCCAGAAAAACACCAGCTGTCTATTCTCAGCAAAACATCCTCTTATGTATCTGCTTCAGCAAAATATTCTTTCGTAAGACAGCTTCCAGAAAAAAAAAATCACACGACACAACTAAGTCTTCAATGAAACCAGAAATTCTCACTTCAGACCGGCACACGATGAGTATGCAGGAAACACAAACTGAACTCCATAGTCATTTTTAAAAAGAAAGAAAGGAAGGAAGGGAGGGAGGGAGGGAGGGAGGGAGGGAGGAAGAAGGAACACATGAAATTGTGGAAGGGTGAAAGCTTAGAGATGAATCTGAGGGGAGTTGCTAGGAAGTGTGAAGGTGACTATGACTATATGAAATACAAATATCAACCTTTATAAGAATAGTCAAAATTGCCGGGCATGGTGGCGCACGCCTTTAATCCCAGCACTCGGGAGGCAGAGGCAGGCGGATCTCTGAGTTCAAGGCCAGCCTGGTCTACAAAGTGAGTTCCAGGACAGCCAGGGCTATACAGAGAAACCCTGTCTCGAAACCCCCCCCCCCAAAAAAAAAGAATGGTGGAAATACATTGTATGACTATGTGAAATTATCAAAGACCAAGATTTGGTCCAGTATTAAAAGGAATATTCACAATTATGTGGAAAATGAGTTTTAAAGATGTCTGCCCATGCTCTGCTCACATGTTCCACCTCCAAAGACTCCATTATTCTCATGCACTTTAACCAATGCATGGAAACAGACAGCAAGCAGAAGAGGGGAGAATCCAGATGTCTTCAATGAAGCAAATATTTAATAATATCCTAGTTTTGATTTTGATCATCTGCATATTGATAGATAATATCTAGTTATACTGTGGTCCTTCAGGCTTCTAAATGAAAGGAGCTTCCAACATCCAAAAGTTTGGACATAGTTAATCTAGTCCAGCTACCCATGGGGCTTGGGGAAGCTCCCTTTGAAGTACAGAGAAAGTTCATAACTGTCAGGTACATCTCATTTGAATTTTTAGTGACTTATCCCATACACTGACCTGAACTGAGTTTCTTTACAGTATTCTTCTATTGCTTCTACTTCTAGCCACCACAGACATGCAAAAATGATGTCTTTATTAATGTGCTCACCTGTTTGAAGAAAACTTATTAGCTTCCATTTTCTCAGGGAAGGTTACGCAGATACTTCAATTTTTGCCTGTCACTGGTTTCTAAATCTTTCATTGCACATTTGCCCATGTGACCCATGGCAGTTTTCACTATTCTAAGATCCTTTCTTTATGTCACTTTTAAGACTAAAGGGCATATCTAAAGGTTGATATTTGTATAATCTTGGATGGAAAATGGCTGGGTTTTTACAGTGCTAGCCAGCTTCATAAATTCTAATCACTTTCCTCATTTTCATGACCAAATACCCAACAGAAGCAACTTAACAGGAAGGCTGATGGGACCAGCGTCTGTCCATGATGAGGGCATGCTGATGGGACCAGCTTCTGTCCATGATGAGGGCATGCTGATGGGACCAGCGTCTGTCCATGATGAGGGCATGCTGATGGGACCAGCTTCTGTCCATGATGAGATTGTGAGGTGGCTGATCATATCACAACGGTAAACAGGAAACAGAGAGCAGAATAAGAAATAGGGCCAGCCTGAAACCTCCAAAGCCCACTTCAAGTGCTTGTATCTGCCAACCAAACCCCATGTCTAACAGGTTCCACAATGTTCCAAAACAGCACCACCACCTGGGGACCTAATGTTCAAACCCACAAGCCAGGGGTGAGGGGAAACATTATACATCCAAGCCATAGAAAATATAAGACTATCTCCTCTGCTTGTAAGGACACAATTGTGGCCTTCTCAATGTTCCCTGATCCCTTGTGCCTTAACCATTCTCCACAGAAGGAGGATATTTACCCATAGGTAAGAAAGACCCTTGATTTCCATGGCTACAGTTACAGGGTAAGCTAGCTCAATCAGGTTTTTCTTGCTAGCCAGCCATTTGATTGCTAGATCTGACTTCCTCCATTTTGGCTTGTATGTGTAAGGAAAAAGGCATTTCTATCTTGGTAATTGAATCATGAGTGGATTTTTATTTGATCTCAGACTAAACAAAGGAAGATTAGCATACATGAGTATTCCTCAGGTTAAGACAATTTCTTTATAATTAATCTTTAACACCTACTAACTATATATATAGTTTTGGGGGGCAGATAGAGTATCATGTGATATCTGTGTGATAAGCAGTAGTTTTTATATCAGGGCAATTAGTATTTCTAGCTCCTAAGGCAATAGTTGTTTCTCTGTGTTGGGAATCTTTAAATTCTTCTCTTCTAGTTCTTCATAAAATGTGTAATAAATACTCTTCTGTGGAGCATGTCTCAAATCCTATCAAGAGAGTGATTGGTTATGCCCATAAACAGTCTTGCCATTATTGTACTTGTGGCTTGGCAGGCCACTCGTGCAGAATCTAGCACTGGTGTAGACCATTTGTATCTTTTCTTCCACAACAGTGTTCATAGTTCTCCCAGCTTCATTTAAGCTAGCCATCAAGGATAGCTGGTCAATTCAAGGCTGATTTCTCCTATGGCCACATATACGGTATCTTCCACAAGTTCGTATCATCTAGTTATGGCAGGTAACTAAGAGCAACAACAATGTCCCATGCTGTTTGGTGGCCTGTGGAGCCTCGTAGAGAGGTAAACTGTGCACAGCACTGAGATTTTAATTAATAACCTCTGTGTTTTAGAATAAGTATTGTTCGCTGATGCGATTTTCTTGGTTATTTCATTTTAACTTTTCTCCCTAAGTTGTCATGATGTTTATCACACAAATAAATTAATAAATTATTAAAGAAATTGGTCTTAGAGAGGGGACTATTGCAGTGATAGACTTGACCATGTGTTTTAAGGGAGGGTTGTGGAAAGACTTTGGAACTTTGGGCTAAAAAAGCCAGTGAGTTCAAATTCTTTTTTTTCTTTCGATTTTTTATTAGATATTTTCTTCATTTACATTTAAATGCTATCTCAAAAGTCCCCTATACCCTCCCCCTGCCATGCTCCCCTCCCCACTCACTACCACTTCTTGGCCCTGGCATTCCCCTGTACTGGGGCATGTAAAGTTTGCTAGACCAAGGGGGCCTCTCTTCCCAATGATGGCCGACTAGCCATCTTCTGCTACATATGCAGCTACAGACACAAGTTCTGGGGGTTCTGGTTGTTCCTCCTATAGGGTTGCAGATTCCTTCAGCTCCTTGGGTACTTTCTGTGGCTCTTCCATTGAGGGCCCTGTGTTCCATCTAATAGATGACTGTGAGCATCCACTTCTGTATTTGCCAGGCACTGGCATAGCCTCACACGAGACAGCTATATCAGGGTCCTTTCAGCAAAATCTTGCTGGCATATGCACTAGTGTCTGCGTTTGGTGGCTGATTATGGGATGGATTCCTGGGTGGGGCAGTCTCTGGATGGTCCATCCTTTCGTCTTAGCTCTAAACTTTGTCTCTGTAACTCCTTCCATGGGTATTTTGTTCCCTATTCTGAGGAGGAATGAAGTATCCATGCGTTGGTCTTCCTTTTTCTTGATTTTCTTATGTTTTGCTAATTGTATCTTGGGTATTCTAAGTTTCTGGGCTAATATCCACTTAGCAGTGAGTGCATATCTAATGACTTCTTTTGTGATTGGGTTACCTCGCTCAGGATGATATCCTCCAGATCCATCATTTGCCTAAGAATTTCATAAATTCATTGTTTTTAATAGCTTTCAGTAGTTTAGACTTGTGGGACAATGACAATGACAGACATTGTCCACAATCCCCACTGATACATGGTCCTGCCCCATTACACTGTATACATGACATGTACAAAATAGTGGAAGAACTAACTTAATTAATTTAAAAACAGGTGTATCTTGTCATTTTGGGAGTGTTTACAACCTTTAAAAACTTTATAAAAGTAACAACAGCTTAAAATCTTAGGAGAACTTAATTAGCTAGCTATGGAATTAATTCTAAGGGATTTTAATGTTAGAGTCTTTAAACTATTTGAGTGATTGACAAAATCTACTAACACTTAATGCTTAAGGAAGAACAGACTGTGTAATTACTCATAAAGCTTTTAAAAGTCAATAGCTTACAAGTGACTTTGAAGACTATGGACATATAAAACATGGATGTGAGTTCAGAGGACACCTGGGATACTGTACCAAAGTCAGATGGAATGGAAACAGGTAATAAAAGACAGGTAAGACAATGCTGATCTGTAGCCTATAAAGATGGTTTTAAACTGAACCGACACTGCACTCTGAAGTCTTTTCTCCCCAGAGCCCGGGGTTCCTATTCAATTACTCTCTGTAGTTTGTGCTCTTAACTTTCACCAACTTCCCAGAACCTTAGTAAACTTCATACCGTTTGGTGTCAAATAAGTCTTCAAGAATAAATAGAGATCCATGCAGGCAGCTGCTGAAGCTATGAGAGACATTTGAGAGTGCTGCAGAGGTGTGCATCCGCCTCCCAGCCCACTCAGTGTTCATGGGAACTTGGCAAGGATGATCACTGCAGAGATAGGAGTGGCCTGACATTTTCCTCTGAGGAGAGCAGTCTCAGCTTGACCTTTCCAAAGATTGTGGCTTCCCGAGGGTGAAGAACCTCCTGGGGCTTCACAGAGATTGAAATGGAATGACTACTGCTATGTATGGTTATACATGCCTGGTAATAATTTATTAGTCTCCACATCTCCACTCTCATTTCCTGGCATAATGTTCTTATTAGGTTTCAGGAAAGTGTCAAAAAGGGTTAGTGCATTTCAGGCTGGATTCAAGAAGAATTTAAAGTCCAGAATAAATTGTTTAAAAGCACAATTCTATATGCAACAGTGGGGGAACAAGCTGGGAATGGAAGATCTGACTAATTTTATGCATTCGCCTATTGTGGGGCTCAGAGTCTCTGGTCCTTGGTGTATAGATGGGACTAATTTCTATATTCACTATAGAACATCAATTAAAGAATATGTTCTATCATCTTTTCAAAGACATTATCTATTGTTGTGTATTTTGCCTAAATCCAACAGGCAAATTTCAGCATCACATCAAGCCCCCTCTTGAAAACTATGCCAAGTATAATAAAGCCAGTCCCTATTGCTTGGATGGAGCCAGGAAGTGGGATGAGAATGTCCCCATAAGCTTATATATTTAGATGTTTAGTGACCAGAGAATGGTACTATTTGAAAGGATTAGAAGGATTTGGAGATGTGGTCTTGTTGTAGAAAGTATGTCACTGAGGGTGGATTTCAAGGTTTCAAAAGCCCAGGGCTAGACCCAGTCTCTCTCTGCCTTGGGATCAGGGTGTAGTGTTTAGCTACTGCTCCAGTGCCTGCCTGCATGCCACCATGTTCCCATTTATGATAATAATAATAAACTAAACCTCTGAAACAGTAAGCAAGTCCCCATTTAAATGTTTTCTAGTGAGACTTAAAGTATGTTTTGTAATCACAGGGCTTTACCAACACATTTTCTTGGCACAAAATGAAATGATTTGATTTCCAGAAAAACCAGTATGGTTATATTTGTCTTTCTGCCTCTTAGTTTACGCCTCCACGAATCTTTCTATTCTATAATTAAAGTATTTATTATTTTCCATCAGGAAAAGAAACAAGTGGTAGACACATTCATACTGAACTCAGTAGCCTAAATGTTTGTCTCTGCAGCATAATTATCTGTATCCTGGCTTCCTGTATGGAGAATTCAGTGCATAACTAAGGGGCTGTCCTTCATACTTTCTACTTATTGTTTTAAATAATATTTTTATTAATACCTTGGGAATTCCATACAAAATATTTTGATAGCACTCATCCACCTCCCCTGATTCCTCCTGATTCACTCTTGGCTCACCCAAACTCAAGCTCTCTTTCTCACCCTCAGTTTTGCTGTCTCTCTCCCTCTTTTGTAGACATAAAATAAAGAGTTTCATTGGTGGTGGTGTGAGGCCTAGCCTTCAGTGTGGTCAACAAACCAGAAGTCATACCATTAAGGAAAACTGACTTTCCGTCTCCTACTACCATTACCTTCTCAGCTTGAAGTGGGCTTCATGCCCACCTCTCCTCTTCTGTGCTGGGATGTGTGTGTGTGTATGTGTATGTGTGTGTGTGTGTGTGTGTGTGTGTGTCTGTGTGTGTGTGTGCTTTGTGCTCACAATGGCCTCTTGTATGTTCTCATAATCATTGTGAGTTCATATAGTCACCTTGTGTCAGGAAAACATTGGATGCTCACCTTCCATGTATATTTTATATTCTGCAAGAATCAAAAGGACTTGTTCCCTTTCTTGAGTCTTAGCCTTTTCATTTTGAAGTTTCCTCCTCTGAGCATTATCTCCTCCTGTCTATGAGTGACTATCCTCTGTAGGAATCGATCTCCCCATCCCACACTCTGAACAATGCCTCCTAGCAGAAAGTCAGGGTTACTGCAGACCTCCCTCACTTTGCCTTTCTAATCTGCTTCTGGCTATTGTCTAGAAACAATCACCTGTCCTGCTGTGACCAGTTTTCCAGTTATTTTTGGCCCCTCCCCCTAATTCCATTTGAATGGAAACTAACCCCAAAAGGAGATTTTCTATGGCTCCCAGGGAGGAGCACTTACTTTCTTTGGAATGAGATGTGCTTGTGGCTCAAAGCAAATGGGTTCTCAGGAGACCATGTGCATTATTAGGAAAGGGATAGATGAGGCAGGAGTGGGTGGGTAGGTGGGGGAACACCCTCACAGAAGCAGAGGGAGGGGAATGGGATAGGGGTTTTCCTTGGGGGAAAGAGGATAACATTTGAAATGTAAATCAAGAATATATCCAATAAAAAAAGAGAAAAAAAAAAACAGTCTCCGATTGCTGAGCTTTCCCTGTGCATGCCTGCCTTACCTCTATTTGACTTTTATTTGGCATATATTATAAAATAGAATTTCACTGGGTGTTGTAGTCTGCCCTCTATCCTTACCAAACTGTCCAATTTCAGTTCATACTGCAGTTGACATCCAAATGACATGCATCCACATGATGACCATTTACTGATTTACAAGCTCTGTCTTACCTTCTCTTAAACGTCTACATTGGTCTTTTATATTATTTTTTATTTATATATCTAATTATCTTCACAGGCATTTCTTTTGGAGAGGGGTCACCTTTTGCAATTAAAAGATTTTGTTTCTTTCTCTAGTTTGAGGTTCACCATGTTTAGGGGTGGCTGAGCTTATTTACTGACTGACTTCCTCGGAGTCCCTGGACTCCAGCTTTATCTCATCTGCGTTGGTTGGGGAGAAAAAAAGGTGAGTCGGCACACTTGCCATCTACTCTCCACATTCTTCTTCCCCAGGCAGTCTTGTTTCTAGACTCTCCTGCTTCTCACCAGCTACTAGATTTTTCTGCCCTATAAAGTTCAGGTCTCTGACTTGCCTAAGCAATCTTCCTTTCTTCAGCCTTTCTTCTCTCCTCTCACTGAAGTCTCACTGAAGTCAGAGTGTGTTCTTGTTGCAAGCTTAAATATCACCCAAAAAAGCTAGGCAGACTTCACAGGGTGGCAACAGAGAGTAAGTAGGTTACCACATACTTCTGGGCATGAGGTTGGTTGAAGAGGAAGGGTCAGTTAACAAGAGGGCTGAGAAAGTGGATACCCAGGAGTCAGTGAGAACCCAGGAATTCTAACTAACAGTGGAGACTGTTATTTCTTGGAACTTCTCTAGTCCCCTTTGTCAGCTTCATCTACACTCACTGCACCTTAACGTTGAATTCAGAAACCAACCAAGCCCACAAGACTTCCCAGAAAACAGGTGAGCTCCTGAGATGAATACAGGGACTCTTAACAGTATGTTTGAATGTTCAAAACAGTTGTCCTAGAAGTGGGTTAATATTTTCACTGTTCTAAAAATCTGACCATCTTTGCTGGACATGAGGCTGTTTACATCAGTGAACACTCTTTGGATGTACCATTTCTCCAGAAAAGGAGGTTCTCTGTGCAGTGCAGCCTGAATAGCTTCCACAACTAGAGTTCAGTCTTCCAGATACTTGCATGCATAATGTCTTGGTGGGAATCAAAAAGCTTTGCCTAGGTGACCATAATAGTTGGACATGTAGTGACCGGGTCTGAATTAATAATGCCTTTTAATGTGGGATTTTGGCATTTTTGTCATCTACACCAGGTTCTAATTTCATCCAGTAGGACCATGGGCTAGTGGCCAAGCCTTTAATATGGTGTCTGGAGTGGGGGCTACATCCAAATCACAGCAATGGTTAAAACAAAGAAAACAACAAGAAGTATCCTATTCCACTGCAGTGTTTACTCTTCTCATTGCTGTGATACAAACATGAGGGGAGAAGGAGTTGTTTGTATTCATAACTTTTGATCACATTGGTCCACTGTGTCAGGCAATGAATGGGCTGGCAGCTTTGTGGCAGCCTGAGCTCACACTGCAGCTGTCTTCAGACACTCCAGAAGAGGGCGCCAGATCCCGCCACGGATGGTTGTGAGCCACCATGTGGATGCCGGGATCCAAACTCATCACCTTCAGAAGAGCAGTCGGGTGCTCCCACTCGCTGAACCATCTCACTTACAGCTTCTTACTGCTTAGAGAATCATAAATCAAAGGGAAGACACCAGAAAAGGGGCCCAACTGTTACTATAACACTTCGCCTATATACACATGGTAAGCCTGACACCCCGCAAAGTTCCACAGCCTCCTAAAACAACACCACTGGCTAAGTGCCAGGAGTTCAAACATGTGGGCCTGCAGATGTTCAGATTCAACTATCATCCACCTGTCCTTTCCCTACTCTGGGAAAAAAAACAAACAAACAATTTTGTGGCTTTGTGACATGTTTTCCCATAGTTGTCTGAAGTGGACACATGGTAAAATGCATCTGAAATCTAGAATGTGCATTTGCTCACAGCAGGACAGGAGTCATGTTCATCTTGGGTTCCCTAACAACTTCCTTCACATCTAGATACCTTACAAATTGTCACAGAATTAAGTGGGAAAATGCCCTAGTAATAATGAAAACAGATAACCACTACAGATGCATCACTCAGTGTAGAAACGGGAACAGGTGGTTAAATCCTGGAATAAAGATGTATTGCCACAGGAAGATAAGAATCTGAATTCACTGTGTCAAGAGTCGACAGTGTTCAGTCATACCAGAGCTCTTATATGGGGCAACCATTAAGAGACTTTCTAAGCAAATCTGGAACTGTGAGCTGGAGCAAACATCAGAAGGAGTAGGTTTGTGCTTTCGATGCTCTGCAATTCTTGGACATTTATTGGATTTCTTCGGTTTGAAGTTCTCATGACATTACATTAAATTTATCATTATCACAAAAATAACGCCATATCAAGACAAGGTGATATCTCTATGGAAGGCAAGTATGGCACCCAAGGTTGTGCTTTGAACTCTACACATCAAATACATGAATGAGTGCACATGTGAATGTACACACACACACACATGCACATACATGCACACACAGATAAATTTAAATCAAAATTTGTGATATCCAGGAAGCTAGTTTCCATTATCATGAGTTGTATAATTTTACACATGAAGATTTACCATGGGATTGCAGATGTAGATCATTTGTTAACAGTATTTACCTAGCACTCATAAAGCCCCATCCTACATTCTCAGCACTACATGAAACAAGATTGGTAGTAAGTACATACTTATAATCCTGTAACTCAGAAGGTAGAGGTAGTAGGTTCAAAGGTTTAAGGTTATCCTCAGGTACTTTCTGAATTTGAAGCTAGCCTGAGATATATGTGATACCCAGCCTCAAAAAGAGGAGGGGAGGGAGATGGAATGAGATTTCAGCAGTGTTCATTGGATAAAGGTTTCTGCTGACAAGCCTGATGATCCAAGAGTGATTCCCCAAAACCTACATGGTGGAAGTAAAGAACCAACTCCTATAAGTTGTCCTCTGACCTTCACACATTTCGTGGCATGCAATCTCCCCTTTTCCAAAAGATAAACGTGAAGAAAATTTTACCAACAATACTCACAGACCTCTTTATTCTGCTACAGGTTATCATGGAGGTGTGTCTGGATAGATACCTCTGCTTGATACATTTCCCCCAACAGCACTCAAGCAAGCTCAAGCCCTTAATTCATTGAGCCTTCATGTTTTAATGTAGATGGGCGGTGATGTGGAACTTTAAGATATAAGGCCTGGTGTTGGTATTCAAGGTGACTGTAGTGTGCCTTTGGAAGGAGCTCAGAACCCTATTTTCTTGGCTTACTGTTTAGCAATGTGACCACTCTCTCCATGTGACATGCTCTCCCCATTACCTTCTGCCAGGTGGTGACAGTTAACCTCAGCATAGCTTGCACCTGTTTGGACGTCTAGACTCCAAAACGGTAAGCTAATCTAGTTTCTTGTCTGTTCGGATATTTTATTATAGGAACAAAACAAGGTTACTAGACTCCCTGTTGTTTTTTCTTCTTCCTGTTTAAGTACCTTCCCTCTAAACCCCACTTCTCCTCTGTGTTCTTTTGTTCTAGGACTCTGCCTCACAGATCTTCCATACCTGCCCGGAGCCTACAGCACAGACTACTGCCTGGTGGCACCCAGCTCAGAAAAGAGTGCAGTTCAGGTTATCACTGGCTGTATAACAAGCTGTCCTGAGTAGGGGCATAAACACTGACAGCTCATCATTCTCCACAGTTTGCATTGGGCAATTCCTGAATTGGGCAATTCTGCTGGAACGTTTTCTTGCTGGACTCCGCTGAGGTCTGTCTGGTTAGGGCAGAAGCACCAACATGACCTCTTTTCTTGCATGGCCTCCTCTGGAAGGACAGTAGGACTTCTCACATGCTATCTATCTTACAAGTGAGCGGGGAGTGGGCCATTGGTGCTCAGGACCTTAGCTGGGAGGTCCTAGATGTCATTTCTACTATATCCTGTTCCCAGGGATGGCAGACTTTTTCCTGTAATGACTAGACAGTACTTTAGCTTTGAGAGCTGTGTAGTCTCTGTTCTGCTACTCATCTGAACCAAATAGAACTGAAAACAGCCAGAGGTGCACAGATGGCAATAATTAAATTCACAAACTTAGACATTCCAATAAATCTTCACTTACTGAAACAGGCAGTAGTCTCAGTTAGTGTGCTGTGGTCAAAGTCGTCTGAAAGTCAGCCCAGAGTTGAGGGAGGAATGTTGTAGGTGGATCCTAAGGAAAGGGCCTGATCATGAGTGTGTCTGAGAAGAGGCACAGGGTCTTCTGACTAGTGAAAGGCAGAAAAAGAGGCATAGTCCACACAATGCTGGGGATGGACAGGGACAGTACTGAAGACTCACTGTGCTCCTCAAGATTGGGCTAGAAATAAGGGAGAGCTGGATTTGGGGTATCTTTTGTATCTTAGCTCCAATAAAGGTATAGGAGAGGCATTGTGCCCAAAAGAAGTTTTGCCTGCTTCTGAGGCAGCTGTGTCCCCAGCTGCAGATACCTCTAACAGCAGGCACATGCTGTAGAGGAAGGCTGAAACCTGCGCTGAAGGGCTGTAAAAAATGTGGTTCATGGGAACCTCTGTGCCACTTCTTTCCTTCTATGTGTGGACACTGTTGGTTTTCAAGTGCTAAATCATTAGGAAGTTGGGGATTTATTGGTTTGCCTGCCCCTCGTGGCTCTCCTGGTAACTATTAATACACATTTATAAATGGATAACTACCTCCCACATCTTCATTATCATTAAAGAGGTTTTAAATGCATATAAACAAAAACCACTATGTGACCCAGCAATCACCCTCATAGGGTAATTTCACTGAAGAAATGTCTCCACACAAAGACCTGGATATACATATTGACAACAGCTTTATTCATTATGGTGACTAGATAGACAACTTGTGCTTGTTCTTATGGTTCTGTCACCAATAAGACTCACTGAAAAAAAAAAAAAAGACGTGACTAACACAACGTGGAAAGTTTTGAGAACACTATATACAAAGACATTAAATACAAAAGAAGACACATTGTGTGATTATGTTTGATGGAATTTCAGAAAAGACAACCTATCCTTGTAGGAAGAAGGGAGGGAGGGAGAGGCAAAGGGAATCAGGGTCGGTTTAGGGGTAATGGAAGCATCTGTCTTACTATTGTGGTGATCGCAGCTGCCAACATGTGTTGGGTCACAAAGTTTAAGAATGCAGCTAGTCACACTTCAGTTATACCTCAATAACATAACTGGAAAATGTAAGTGTAATTGGATAGAGTTTTAAGCTTCACCAGTGGAGAAAGCCAAGTTCTATGGATTTCTTACATGAGCAGGGGTAACGGACCTCCTCCAAGGACTAGTGTTTCCCAGACAATGTTAATGAGTGATGCTCAAGCCCCATCCTGCAAGAGGGAAGAGAGACAACTGTATGACTGACTGCACAGGCCCTGTCACTCTTGCTTGGTTACAGGGGCTCCTCTGCTCCGTCAAATAGAGACAAAATAATAGTTGCCCCACAACACAGTTCTTATTTGCTGGAGTTTCTGTGTCTCCCACATTGGGGGATAGTCACCCCTTTATCACCAGGCAACTCTCTGAGGATGAGAGATAGTAAGTAGTAAATAGTGATTTGGGTAATTCAGCGTGCATATCCACAGCCAGCAACTTGAACAACTATGAGACACACACACATACACACACACAATGACTGCCTCCCTCAGCACACACAGGGTCAAGAATCAGTACAGGGACTAAATACCCTAAAGGTAGTTCTTTTTTTTTAATTTTTTATTAGATATTTTCTTCATTTACATTTCAAATGCTATCCCCAAAGTCCCCTCTACCCTCCCTCACCCTGCTCCACTACCCACTCACTCCTACTTCTTGGCCCTGGTGTTCCCCTGTACTGTGGCATATAAAGTTTGCATGACCAAGGGGCCTCTCTTCCCAATGATGGCCAACTAGGCCATCTTCTGCTACATATGCAGCTAGAGTCACGAGCTCTGGGGGTACTGGTTAGTTCATATTGTTGTTCCTCCTATAGGGTTGCAGACCCCTTCAGCTCCCTGGGTACTTTCTCTGGCTTCCTCCATTGGGGGCCCTGTGTTCCATCCAATAAATGACTGTGATATTCCACTTCTGTATTTGCCAGGCACTGGCATAGCCTCACAAGAGACAGCTATGTCAGGGTCCTTTCAGCAAAATCCTAAAGGTAGTTCTTGAGCCATGTAGAAGTCATGTGCTATTCTGGAATCAATGGCACTGTAACCATCAACAGGAGAGAGAATTCCAGTGTCTTATCCTGAATGAGATGCTTGTCAGAACCTGGAGATCGACAATCATGTTTCAGTTGACTCTGGTTAGAACCCTGTTTGAATTAATGAAGTCTCTCCAAGGTGCTTCACAAGCTATCTAATGATTTTAGAAATATTTGTCACCCTTGTTTAAAACAACACTAATCTTGCCTTTTGGAATCCTTAGCATGTAAATTCTTGAAAGACTGTCAAATAGCTTGTAAAACATAATTATGAGTTTTTGCCTTTTGTGTTGATCCTCAGCAGAAGGTCAAGTTCCTGAGGACAGGACCCAATCAGACACTGGCATCTTTGAGTCTGGGTCTGTGGTTAACACAAAAATACAGATTGGATTGCTTAAGATTTATCTAGAAGGTAGAAACACATACTGAAGCCTGGGATCTTTAGATGCCTGGAAAACTGCTGAATGACAAAGCTTGGACCCTGGGAGTCCCTGTCTATAAACAGGGCTCTATCTCATCCACCTGTGATAACCAGGGGTTAAACTGGAAATCACAGTGTTGAGTAAATGATTACTTTTAGATTTCAGGGGCAGCCATGGTCTCTCATGGGTTCCTAGATGACTATGGATGCACTTGAAGCACTTGTTATGAATGATGTTGTCACTGACCACCTTCCTTGAGTAGTGGCGATTATACTAATGCATTAACAAACACATGGAAGCTTCCTATGGCTTATAGGCTCACCTTCCTCATCTCTGTCACTCATCATCAACCAAGATGCAAAATCATTATCAGAAAACTTCCAGAAATAAACAATGCATATTAATTGTACACTTATCTGATGAAATCTTGAGCCAGCCTATCAGATCCAGACCAGAACATAGGTCATTTCTGTCTAGATACATATGATATCCACATTTGTCAGTCATTTGGTAGCTGTCTAGGTGATACACTGACTAATGTAACATCTTGGAGCTTATGAGTTTAGGGGGCGCTTAACCTTTTTTTTTTTTTTAACTTAATACAATTCTCAAAGTGCAGAAGCAGTGATGCTGGCAAATCAGAAAAGGTAGAGAAGGCGAAAGTTCTTCCTGTAAGTGAAAAGATGGACGTTATCCACAGGTATTCACAGTATATGCAGAGTTTCATGCTCTCTGACTTATTGGGAGAACTGCTTGGGTTTTCCACCATGGTCCTCCTCCTCTTGGAGAGAGGCATCCAGGGAAAACAAGGCGAGGCTTCCCGGTGGGGAGAACTCTGAGCCTCATCTGAAAGTTATGCCCATCTGTTTTCAGAACTCTGCTTCAGATGTTAAAAATTAAAGTGGAAGAGACTGGAAACTAGCCCCAGAGAAGCCTTCTTGTCTCACCAAAGACCCTTGCACAGAAGGAAGCTATTTCTTCTAGAGCTCACAGGCTGTCTCTAGGTCTCCTGACTCTGGATCTCACAACTCAGGCACTAAGGTGCCTGATCCACTAGTTAGATCCTGAGCACAGATACTTCTAACAAAGTCTGCTGGTAGATCCTGTGCTCAGACCACTTTGGTTAGTAAATTCGAGGCTTGAACATTAAGACATAATATCTTAATATTAAAAGGTAATATCTGTCCTTAGATCCTCTACACAGACACGCAGGGCAGGCTACTACCTGTGGGGTCCTGAACACAGACATTAAATAGACCAGGCCTGCTTGTGGTGTCCTGGCACCTCTTCATGAGAACCTTCACAGAACCCTTCTGTCAGCCTTCTACAATAAGAACTTTGTGTGCCTCAATACTTTTTTAGACTAAAACAAACTTCCTATCCCCACCTTTGGCTTCAGTTAGTCATTTCAAATGGCAAAAATTAAAATTCCAGCATGGAAACTGTCTTAACCAACAGGAAGTGGTTTTGAGATCCCTTCACTAAGCAGGCAGTTTAACACCAAAGTGGTTGGAGAACTGACTTAGCCAGTTGCTAGGGTAGGTCTGTGGCAGGGCTCTTCCCTCAGTCCAGTGAGCTTTGGTAACAAATTCCATGTCCTTTTCTAGCATCAAATGTCGAAAACAAAGATGCAGTCATATCAAGCAATCTCATTTATACAATACCCACATAGTCTTGAACTGATACATTCTTAGATAGCCTCCATTTACTCTTCAACTATTCATAGTGGGGGTCTGCACAGTGATTTAAAGAAAGGCTCTCTTTAATCTTTAATCTTGAAAACAGATGGGGAGCTCTGTTTTCACGGGACAAAAGAGAAATAGGGCACACAATGAAATCTATGGCGATCAGGGGAAGGATAGAGAGCACAAAAGGCTTTCAAGAAGAGAAAAGGAAGGATACTCCAGCCTGAGGGGGAAGTAGGGAAAGCCTCTTGAGGAGGCAGCACCTGAGCATAGCTTGGAAACATGGTGGGTGTGGCAGGTTTAAAGAAACCATAACCTCTTTGATATTCTCCCATTGACCCTGCACTAGATGCCAATAGTCCTGTGGTTCTTAGACCAATAGTACACAATGAAATTGATTTGTGCCAATTTACAGGTTAAGACTTACAATCATGGCAGCTCGCTTTTCTTGTCCTCCGGAATACCTGTGCTTGCAAAGCTTCTTCTGGGAGCCTAAAGTAACCAGGTTTGAGATGCCACTCAGTGTAGTTCAGCTCCATCATGCCACCAGACAGATGTGTGGAGCTGTCCACCTTAGTCTCTCTACAAACCAAACAATATAAGAGATCTCCAGTAGCACTTCACAAAAACAGAAGAACCACCTGGCTGAGCCCATCACAGACTCCTGACCCAGAGGACCAAGAAGCGTAAAGAATATGGTGGTTCTAAATCACTGCTTACATGGACATTGTTGAAGCAGTGCCTGGGAAGTGGGGTTCTGACTAGCAACAATGAGGAAACAATGTCATATTAGAAAAGGGCATTGGTACAAGCAGACCTGTGGAGCTATGAAGGCACCTAGAATAGATTCAGTAATTGAACAGGGGTCACATGCAGTTCTATATTCTATGGTAGTGGGATAGCATTAAGGTCCTACATTTTAATGAATATTTGTAAGTACATTCTGGAGAAGATTAGAATGATGCACCATTGTCTTACTTTCTTAAGTCTAGTGTAACAATATATTTTAAACTGAGAACATTGTAAACAACAGAAGTTGATAGCCAGTTCTTGGTGCTGGCACATCCCAGATCAAGGCAACAGGAGAATGAGTAATTGTTGAGGGCTCAACTTCTAGTTTGTAAGTAGCACCTTCTCAAGCTGTCTTCCCACGGTGGAGAAGGGTAGGAATCTCTCTGGAGGTTTTTTTTTTTTATTATAAGGATCCACCTCTATTACCCTGGGGAGTAGGATTTTAGTATATGACTCTTTGGGGTATACATGAATGCAGACCTAGGTCCTATACACATATCATAACTGGAGTCTTATGGTGTGCATGTTTTCCTGACAAAAAGAATCTATCATAATTCTTTTTAAAAGGATTTTTTTTTGTCAATAGTGGTAGTCTTATATATTAAGTAGACCTGATCCTTTAATTGCACAACTTCTTCCTGTAGAAATCTTTAAGGTCACTGTCTTAGTTTAGGTTTCCATTGCTGTAAGGAGACTCTATGATATGACCAAGCCGACTCTTATAAAGGATACCACTTAATTGGAGTTGGCTTACTGGTTCTGAGGTTCAGTCTATTATCATCATGCTAGGAAACGTAGCAGCATCCAAGAAGGCATGGCTCTGAAGGATCTGAGTGTTCTATGGTCTTTTTTTTTTTTTTTTTGGTGGGGGGGGGAGGAAAGAGTTTATTTTATATTATATCTTACAGTACATTATGAATGGTGGTCAGGACAGGAAATCAAACATTAACTTGGAGGCAGGCACTGAAGAAGAGGTCATGAAGGAACAGAATTACTATCTTGTGCAGACTGGATTTTTTTTTTTTTTACCATTTTGTAATTTATAAAGTATAAGATATGCCTAACATCCAGTCCATCATCTTTGACAATTAAATAGAACACTCTATCATCTATTTTAACTTAAAAGACTCATAAATCCATATGTTGTGTCCTAGTTTTACTTGTATACCATCTGAAAACTATCTTTTCAAATATGTTTTCTCAATGTTAAATAGCCTGGCTTGGCTGTGAGACTATAAGTAATCTTTCATCCCTGTCAGAATTCTGAGAACAAGCTACATTATCTGAAAATATAGGAAGCCTAACTCAGCTTCCAGAACTAAGACAAGTTGTAGAGACAGCTGCCTACCCATAAAGCTCCAGTAAGTCAGGAAGTTGGAGCATCAGTCTTCAGCCTTCTGGCCCAGGATCATCTGAAAGTCCTTTGAAGAACAGGAGTTATTAAGGGCTAGTTTATTGTGTCTCGGCAGAACCAAGCTGTCCTAACCTACAAATTGTGTCTTCTCAAGAATATTGCAGGTCTGCAGGAGAGATAGGCAATTTCTGCTGAGTGGCCACCTAGCCACAATGTACAACCTCACCTGAAGGTAAGATGCTCAGCTGCTTCTTTGAATTCACAAATGGGAAGCTGTTAGGAGCATATTTGTCTCAGCAACAAAAGAATAAATAACATTAAATGTCATATTCTGTGGATTTCTGACATTTTTGAAAACCAATTATCTATGTAAAGTAATCTGGACTGTTGTCCATTAACTACTCTCAGCTATTTCTAATTAAATTATCTGAAAACATACTAACAATAAACTCAAAACCATGAATTTGCCATTTGACCCTTAACTCACAGGCTTAAACAACTCATATCAGTTTGTAATATCATTATAGAAGGGCTGGGTCCAAGCCTTGTACTTTTAAAGTTTTTGTATCAATAGAAGAAATTTATACCAATAATAACCTTGATTCTGTAGCAAAACAAATTCTGTACCAAAATAAGAAACTATGACTTCAATTTAGTAACTATTGTAAAGATTTCTACCAAATGTGATTATGATTACACAATCGATTCTAGCTATTTCCTCCCTGAGCCAATTATGACTATTTCATTCCCCAGAAAGAGAACTAGAATAACCACCTCTAGACACCCAAGTTTGGAGAACTGGGGCAATGACTCTTCATAACTTCTTCAAGCTGAATATGGATGCTGAGATATCTTTGAAGGGGGTGAAGGGTAGGAAAAAATGGGGACAGTTTGTTGACCTTAAGAAGGCCACAAATTGTTTTAGTCTCTGACATCTGTGTCCTGACTGGATCCATATGAAAGTCCAAGAGTTCAGGAGTCCAAAGCAGGTCAGTTAAGCATGTCTGCTGGTGAGACTCACCAAGGCTGTGTATTCTGTAATATACAAATCTCAAAACAAAGTTTTAGAATCATCAAGATACCTTTTTGTTTGATTCTCTGGAATCTAGTTCTCTGGGGTGGGGGTGTCTCCCTTTGTCATAGATACTACACACTTTATCAAAAAACACAAAGACAAAACTTTTCTTCCAAATCAGCATACCCTTGGGCCAGTAACGAGAAAAACTTTTATTTTGACCTCTCTCCCAGAGGAATAATATATCCACAAAACCCCAAATCACACCCATTTTGAAAATTAAAACAATCTAAAACAAATGCAGTAAACTAAAATACTATATGTGCTCATTCTTAGGGTTTTTCTATTTTGCCATGCCAGGAAATTAACCCAAAATTCCCATGGAGCCCATGTTCAAAGAATATGAGTTAGTTATCCTGCAGACTTTATTATATCATTTTTAAAAACAATTGATTCACACGTCTATCTATACCTGCTTATAAGCAGGGAGCTTGTCAAACTAGGATTTTAACCCAAAATTCCTGTAGAGCTCACATTAGAAAGAGTATGATATTCATGTAAGGCTTACTAAAGCATTATATTTTTATACTATCTTTAAAGCAATTAATTCAAACTTTCACTAATATCTGCCCATATGAAGCAGATAATTTTTACTTGTTAAGCTCTCTGCCTAGAGCAGTCATCCTGTTATACCATCTAACTATTGTGCTCTCTACCTTGAGCCACAGTCTTATCCAGCTGTTAGTCTGTCTTTTTATTGGGGAATTGAGTCCATTGATGTTTAGAGATATTAAGTAAAAGTGATTGTTGTTTCCTGTTATTTTTGATGTTATTTTTATGTTTGTGTGGCTATCTTCTTTTGGGTTTGTTGAAAAAAATATTACTTACTTGCTTTTTATAGGGTGTAGTTTTCCTCCTTGTATTGGAATTTTCCATCTATTATCCTTTATAGGGCTGGGTTTGTGGAAAGATATTATGTAAATTTGGTTTTATCATGGAATATCTTGGGTTCTCCATCTGTGATAATTGAGAGTTTTGCTGGATATAGTAGCCTGGGCTGGTATTTGTATCCTCTTAGGGTCTGTATGACATATGCTCAGGATCTTCTAGCTTTTATAGTCTCTGGTGAGAAGTCTGGTGTAATTCTAATAAGTCTGTCTTTATATGTTACTTGACCTTTTTCCCTTACTGCTTTTAATATTCTTTTTTTGTTTTGTGCATTTGGTGTTTTGACTATTATGTGACAGGAGGAATTTCTTTTCTGGTCAAGTCTATTTGGAGTTTTGTAGGCCTCTTGTATGTTTATGGGTATCTCTTTCTTTAGGTTAGGGAGGTTTTCTTCTATAGTTTTGTTGAAGATATTTACTGGCCCTTTAAGTTGGGAATCTTCACTCTCTTCTATACTTACTATCCTTAGGTTTGATCTTCTCATTGTGTCCTGGATTTCCTGGATGTTTTGAGTTAGGAGCTTTTTGCATTTTGCAGTTTCTTTGATTGTTGTGTCAATGTTTTCTATGTTTTCTCCTGCACCTGAGATTCTGTCTTCTGTCTCTTGTATTCTGTTGGTAAAGCTTGCATCTATGACTCCTGATCTCTTTCCTAGGTTTTCTAACTCCAGAGTTGTCTCCCTTTGTGATTTGTTTATTGTTTCTAGTTCCATTTTTTGATCCTGGAAGGTTTTGTTCAATTCTGTTTGGTTGTGTTTTCCTGTAATTCCTTAAGGAATTTTTGTGTTTCCTCTTTAAGGGCTTCTAGTTGTTTACCTGTGTTCTCCAGTATTTCTTTAAGGGAGTTGTTTATGTCCTTCTTAAAGTCCTCTATAATCTCTATGAGATGTGATTTTAAATCTGAGTCTGGCTTTTTTAATGTGTCGGGGTATCCAGGGCTCCCTGTGGTGGGAGAAGTGGTTTCTGATGATGCCAAGTAGCCTTGGTTTCTGTTGCTTATGTTCTTACCCTTGCCCCTCACGACCTGGTTATCTCTGGTGTTAGCTGGCCTTGCTGTCTCTGACTGTGACTTGTCCCTCCTGCAAGTCTCTGTGTCAGTACTCCTAGGAGACCAGTTCTCTCCGGGAGGAATTAGGGTATGGAGAACTATGGCACAAGGTCATCTCCAGAGTGCAGACAGAAACTGGAAGGATCCTGTCCCTGGCTGTTCCTTGGCTCCTGTGTCCTGATGGCTCGAGGAGGGTCCCTCTTGAGCCAGGAATTTGAGCAGAAGTGGTGGTATTACCTGTGCTTACTCCTGGGAGATCCTTTTAAAAGCATTTTGAAGGATGCATGTTATTTTTATGTTATGTATATATTCGTGTGCACCCATGCATGTGTACTACATACTTATCTGGTGCCCATGAACACCAAAAGAGGGCACAGGATCCCCTGAAACTGAAGTTACAGGTGGTTATGAGATGCTCTGTGGGTGCTGGAACTGAACTAGGGTTCCCTGGAAAAGAACAAGTGCTTTAACCTCAGAGCCATCTCTCTTTAGTCTCCTCCTTAAGCATTTTAAATGCAACCTCTTACATTGTATCATTTTACCCATAAATCTTTCAGGCTGCTGTTGAAAGGGTGAAGGGCTTTAAAAGGGCACCCCAATTCTATTTCCTACAACTACAAGAATAGCAGTCCTGTGATGGAGCCTATTCCACTGCAACAGCTCTCTCACCATCTCTTGTGATGTGGTATTGGATCAAAGTTGTGTTAGATTGTCTCTCTGTCCTACATGATGTGTCCTACAGAGAGAGCTTTCTTGTAGAGTGCTGGGCTGGTGGCACCCCAGAGGGTAAGGTCACTTCCCCTGCTCTTCTGTCACCAAATTATCAGTAGTTAAGGCGGATGTCACTGCAGCATTCTGAAAGACAACTTGTTGGACAGCATTTGAAAAGTCCTGGTGACAATGGCACTAGGGTTGAATTGGCATCGTTCTAGAACGATAGCTCCTGAGAGTCTGGCCTGGGCAGGAAGAAGATAAAAACCACAGGTGGCAAGGTGCTGAGCACAGGACACAGAGGCCAGACAGAGGCTAGGTGGCAACAGTAATTATCAACAGTTTTGCATGCTCACAGCATACGAGGCTCTCCACATTGACTTCTTACCTCAGCACAGCAGACGCTGCAGCTTCCACTTTAGAGACCCACACATAGACGAGTGAGTTCTCTAAATATTTGTGCAGAATGCAGAGAAATACTGGATCCTAAATGCTGTTCCTTTTCACTGTGCTCAGTCTTCAAGGGAGAAAAGATTCTCCCCACCGAGGCCAAGGGAAGGGCAAGAGGACAGAGAAACTTCCGTAGTGGAGTTTCTTCTTCAGCATCCCTGAGAGTCTTTAAATAAAGTTCAGATTGCGATGTCTTGCCCAACACCCGATCGATCACAGGTGACCAGAGGTGTGCACTAGCAAGTGCCTAACTCTCCTACACCTATGACTCCCAAATCAGTATTTACATATCTCCCAGGTTCACCTTTCTCTTCTTTTCCTTTGATGGCTAAACTTTGATTTTCTCCTGCCTGCTGGAGAAACCCTTCTACATGAGAAGGTCTCTCCCTGAGTGGCCAGACACTAAGCAGGTCTCCTTGATTTAAAACTGAGAATCTTTGTGAAGAAACTGAGCTCAGCTCAGACTGGAAAAAGCCTCCAAAGCCAAGTTTCCATTCATCAATTGAAAACAGTTTTTGTCTTTCTCTACCAACCTGCTGCTGGGGATGGAACCCAGATTCCTGCATAGTGGTCAGGAAAACCCCTGGTTGGTCTTCCCTTTTGTTGAGCACACTGTTTTATGACCTCTTTTAGTGGTCAAGTCTGCTACTGAGAAAATGAGTGTCTTCTGCCTTCTTTCCAATTGCTCAACTGTCCCAGAATGAGAGTGTGCACAGTGGACACAGCATGTTCACTAAAAACTTTGCGAAAACACTTTTGCACTGCAGCGGTTTGAGTTGACATGTTTTCCCTGGATTGCAGTTCTGAACCCAGAATCTTTCAAAATATCATAAAGAGACCCTGCAGGAGCCAACCTTAACTACAGTTCAGGAATTAAGAACATTCCAAAGGCTACTTTAAAAGGCAAGGCCTGAACCTGAAGCCAAGGGCCTGGGTTGCTAGGGGAGGGTTGTGCTGGAGAGGAATGGCTCAGCGGGGCGCGGGGAAAAGAGGAGTGAGCCAACATTCTCTGTCCAGCCTGGTTGGGCTGTGCCTGGCATCAGTCTTGCCCTCTCCCCTTTGGCCACGCGGCTCTTCTCAGCGATTTGCAGCAGACCCGCAGGGCAGTGTGCCTCGGTGGCATTGAACTGAAGCTTGGCTCTCGGCCTGGCTTGCTGGCTAGTTGCCTACCCTGTGGGTCCCGCCCTGAATAAGGATACTGGAGCTCTCGCCTGCCTCGCTGAGCCTGGGTCGCCGCTCCAGTCATCCCTCCAGCCACTTTGCAGCACTCTGTCGCCATGAGCACCTCGTCTGCGCGGCCTGCAGTCCTGGCCCTTGCCGGGCTGGCGCTGCTCCTTGTGGTGTGTCTGGGTCCAGGTAAGTGGAGGATGCTTGGCGGAGAGTGATGAGGGTGCTGGGGAAGGAGATTGGAAATGAGGTACTTCGTGCCTGAATATGATCCTGTTCTTAGCCTGGACTAAACCAAGAAGACATAGAGGAACCGGGTGTAGTATTTTGCACTCGCATTAAGTCCCAATGAGTGCACTTGGGCAGGCAGTGAGGGAATCAAATTCAAAGAGAGCATTGTGGACTTGGGCAAACGGAATAGGGATCTGAAGGAGCCACAAGAAGTGCTAAATCAGGGATGGTGGAGGCTTGAAGGGAGTAGGATTCAGAGGCAGGACAAGCTGCTCTCTTTCTCCAATTCCCTTCCAGGCAGCTTGGGGCAACAGCGCTGACTACGGGTGTTCAGGCTGCAAAGCTGAGCTGGCCTGAGGCTTCAGACAGGGCAGGCATCAGCCCCTAAAGTTGAATAATGTTTAACTTCTTCTATTATATTCAGCGGAATTATTAGCTATTGTATTTCTACTAGCTATTATATTTAAACATTAAATATATCTACATATTAGCAAATATATCTATACTATATTTAGCTGAATTAACTGAAAATCCCCAGTTCTTTCTCCATTAAAAGCACTTTCGCAGATCACACCGTAAAGTTGAGTTCAGGCCTTTCGACTATACCCAGAGCTCCACAGACTCTTCCTTCTGAACCTGGAAATTATTCTTTTGTGTCACTCTTTAGAGGTCACCAGTGAGTTCCTGTGCATAGGAGCGCCTTTGAGGTTTATAACCCTGGGAGGCAGCAGGGTGATCCTAGATTTACTGCCAAGAGAACAGTAGCTGAAAGACACTAAACTATTTACCTATCACCTGGGACTGGTGTTTGTCCCAGTGCGAAGGGGTGGCCATTGCCAGATCTAAATAGAAGACACACTTGGTTTCTCTGTGCTTCATTTTTGCTTTCTCAGAGCAGGCATGGTAAAGCAAACTTCCCAGAATGAGGGGAGGCAGGGTCATGGCAGGAGACACCATGAAAGTAAAGGGGACCTTGTTCTTGTTGGAAGGGTGACCGTTGTAAGTGACAGCAGTACCCTCTTGTGAGCTAGCTTTGTGAACATGGCGTCAGGCCATTCATTTTCAACACTCATATTTTACTGAGTTAATGCCAAGAAGAGAGGGAGTGGAACCAGTCACAGTATCAGCATCACTGAACTGAAATGTGAGCTTTATAATGAAAGATGAAAATATGTTCAGTCTCAAAGATGACTGTTTCCTTTCCCCCTTTTATGTGTATTGGTGTTCAGCCTACACGTGTGTCTGTGTACTTCATGCATGTAGTACCTGAAGAGGCTGGAAGAAGGTGGTGTCACTCTGGTACTGAAGTGACAGAAGGTAGATGTGGAAATCAGACCAGGGTCCTCTGGAAGAGCACCCAATGCTCTTAGCAGAGGAGCCACCTCTCCATGCCCCAGACATGACTCTTTATGGCATCCAAGCACGTTTCATGAAGAGAAGGATCACAGCCCCCTCTTGACTTGCCTGTCATGGGTTTTCATCTTCAGGGTGAGACATCTTGAGACTCTGAATGTGTCCAGTCCCCTGTGTATTCTAATTCCAGGTAACCAGATTTGCTACGTATGTGACTGCTTTCCATCCCAGCCTGGACGTGACAGCTGGGGATGTTGTAGTAAGGGGGCTACAGTTCTTCTTTTGTTCTTTACTCTTTCCCCAAGCAGATTTAGTGTGGTGTCCAATTATATGTACTAATATACAGCTGAATGTACAGGGTTGGCATAGCAGCAGCATTCATAATTCATGGCTTGGGGCCTCTCCAAGCCTTTCAGTGCACAGCTAAGATTTGCTGTGGTGGAGCTTTCGTTCCTGAAGTACTCATGACTCACATTTGCAAGAAATTTCAGGCTTGCAGGAATAGACCGACTCTCATGTCTCTTTCAGCATCAGACCACATTTCATTCATTAACCATTAAGCACATCTACAGAAGGCAAACAGATGGAGGGCAGTACTTAATTCTGTGTGTGCTGTCCCGTGGCTTGTTAAAGACTGACGAACGTTAAGATATTCACGCATGTTAATATTGGAGCCAAGAATCTATCTGTCTGCTTTGGCAAATATTTTCATAGATTTCTTCATTGGGTTTTAAGATTTGGAGGGGTGTATAGCACTCAACAGCAGCCCCACTTAACTGGTTAGATAATCATTTTCCAGTAGCTTGGCCAGTTCTCGACTGTGTTGATTTATGCTCAGATGAATTAATTCTTAATGAGGCACTTGCTCCCTCTTGGCACTGGAAATATTACTATCTTAGTTACTTTTCTATTGCTGAGATAAAATACTATGGCCAAGACAACTTATAAAATAAGACATTTAGGGTTTACAGTTCCAGAGAGTTAGAGCCCATGGTGATGGACTGAAGGCTGCAGGACAGCTGAAACCACAGTAGGAGGTAGGGTGTCTCCTTTCTCCAAGTTTCCTGGTACCTTGAACTGCAGAGATGTGGCCTGATCAGTACAATGACAAAACAGAGATGGGACAGTCATTTCTTGATAGCTGATTACACTGAACTCTGATGTTATTTTAAAACAGCCAGATTACCATAGGTAGCCTGCATACAGACTAGAGAAACCTCCCTACTCTGATGTCTGCTACGCTAACTCCTTTGCTCCCTGCCTAGCTCATGCCGGTTCCTCTGAGCAAGATGTCAGGACAATAACTGCTATCACTCATTCCTTATCGTGGCTCTTACAGACTCTTCTCAGGATATTTCTATGCTATCCATTCTCTAAAATTAGGATGCCCATATATTATCCTTCAAGCTGGGACACTTCTGAGACTGAGAGGAGGTGCTGTAAACCAAGACTCTTCTAGGAAAGCCCAGAAAAAAGTGTTGCCACCACACCCATAAGATCACCAGGGAGGCACTTGGACAAGCTCTAGGATTTTCCTACTCTATCCAAGAGCATAGCTCAGGCTCTCTATGTGGTACTGCCAGACTGGCAGTCAGCAGGCAATATATTCATGCTGCAGTAGGCTGAGTGATGAGGCTCTGTATGGATTGCACATAATAAGAGTGATGTGGATCTAGAAACATGGTGAGCATTAGGCGCACTAACACACACACAAATATACATGGGCACACACACACACACACACACACACACACACACACACACACACAGAGCAAAACAACCAGGTGCTGACTCTTGGCTTTGAATGTTGGCTATTTTTTCTCCTCAACAACACAGCAAATCATTTATGCAAGAGTTCTTACTAAAAAAGTGTTTTTCCAGCCTTATGGATGTATTGTTGACAACCAGAGTACAGGCTTTTTAGTTGATTTGAAGTGCTGAGGAATAATTCCACGGCTCATCATGCTAAGTGGATGTTCACTGAACTACACCCAGAACCCCAAGTGGATATTCTTCATTTTCATTTTTTTAATTTTAGAATTATTATACGGAGTAGTATGTTTCATTCTGTCCATCCCTTGAGTACTTTGGCCCTCTCTTCTCCTCTTTTCTTAACCCCACTCCATATCTTCCTGATGGGCCTTTCATCATTGCTCTCTGTAGACAACCCCTTACTATTTTCTTATCTCAAGATACATCTTTATTATTAGGATGGTTTGAATGAAAATGGACCCTGTAGGCTCCTATAGTTGAATGTTTGGTCTCCAGTTGGTGAAACTGTTTGGGAAGGATTCTGGGGTATGGCCTAGTTGGAGGGAGGTATATCACTGAGGGTAGGCTTCAAGTTTTCAGATGCCCATGCTATTACCAGTTAGCTATCTTTATCTCTCTACCTCCTGCTCGTAGATTAGGGGTAAGCGTTCAACTACTGTTCCAGCACTATGCCTGCTGCCATGCGGTCCTCCATGATAGTTATGGAATCATTCTCTGGAACTGTAAGCTCCCACTAAATGATTTCTTCTTTAAATTGCCATGGTCATGGTATTTTGTCACAGCAATAGAAAAGTAATTAAAATAAATTATCCTCCAACCTTTTTAATTTTCTCCTTTCCGTCTCATGGTACCCTTTCTAGTTTTATAAACTATATCCAATCTGTATACATACATATAAAAGCACTCACATATAAATTAAAATCTGGGTTCAGCATGAGAAAAAGCATGCTATTCCCCCCCTCCTGTTTTTTTTTGTATTGTCAGCATAGCACAGCCTAGAATCAATCTATATCTATATCTATATCTATCTATCTATCTATCTATCTATCTATCTATCTATCTATCTATCTATCATCTATCTATATCAGTTGAATAACTGCCCTTGTTCTGTAGTCACATCTTTATGTATTGTATTGATTGTTAATCCATAGAGGAGGGCCAAGACCACTGTGAGCAGTGACATTTCCTAGGAAGGTGGTTCTGGGCTCTATAAGGGAACTAGCTGAGCACGGTCCTGAGGGAGATGGCCAGGGAGTGAGCCAGCAACAGCCAGCCACTGTTCTGTTTTTAAGGCTCTTGAGTGTCTACGCTGACTTCCCTTAGTGTTGAACCAAAACTTGAAGTGTAAACCAAACAAACCCTTCCCTCTCCTAAGTTTCTTTTAGACATGTTTTATCATAGCAAACGGAACCATACCAGAACACTCAATCCGGCTTATCTCACTTAACATAATGATCTCCAGTTTTATCCATTTTTCTGACCATAACATGATTTTTCTTTACGGTTGTGTCTCTGTAGCAGTTTCTCTACCTCCATTTATCTGTGAGTAAACACACACACACACACACACACACACACACACACACACACACACACAGAGGCCGGTTCCATTTCCATTTCCCAGCTTTTTTGTTTGTTTTTCTTTTTTTGGTTTTGAGTCCTGGCTGTCCTGGAACTCACTTTGTAGACCAGGCTGGTCTCGAACTCAGAGATACACCTGCCTCTGCCTCCTGAGTGCTGGGATTAAAGGCATGCGTCACCACCACCCAGCTTCATTTCCTAGCTATTGTGACTCATGTAGCAATAAACATGAGGATTCAAGTATCTTGGTGCATTTTAAAAAGTGTTCGACATCCTTAGGCACCAGGGAACTACCAATTAAAACTGAGGTAGTTCCATCTTGCCCCAGTCAAAATGGCTATCATGAAGAGAACAAATGACAGTATGTGCTGGACAGGACGTAAGGAAGCAGGAACCTTTATTCACTGCTGGTGAGTAAACTGGCAATAGCCGGTATGAAAATCAGTGTGGAAGTTTCTCAGAACACTAGAAGTGGAATTATTATGTGACCCAGTTATTCCACGTGTGAGTGTATACTCAAAACAAGTTCTTAATTGCATTTGGACCCCTTTTGCAGATGTAAGCACAGATTCGTCCTTTTCAGAGAAACTCTGGGTAGACTGAGAGGATAAGGATCCTGATGAGGAGACAGCACTACCACCTCACTGTGGTTTTCTCTATCCGAGCTCCTCGTGGCAGTTACAGACCCCTGTAAACGCTCTGCTTTTTACTTAGTGTTTTCCCCAGGGGCTTTGAGTCTACCCTTCATGAGTCCAACTAGCCTGTGTACAACTCTTAGGTACCAAGTTTGCCAAATACAGGGTGTACTCTTTCAGGCTAGACACACTACTTCCTATCAAATTATCAATCTGAGTAGTTAAACTCTTTAAAAACTGAACATATTTAACAGTTAATGCCCCCACTCCCCAAATAAAGCTTAAATGAAGGACAATTAGAGAAAGTTGCAAAACTGTACAGATATTTTAAAGAGCCAAGTTCCCAGGCTTGCCATAGAAGCCTCACCTCTGCCTGGCTCGTTCTCATGGGGCTGCCTAGCCTGTATGGATATGCACCATGGGTGTAAAGCCCACCCTGAGTCCAATGAGAACCATCTTAATATCCTTAAAAAATGTTATCTCTGAAATTCCCAATGGGTTATTCCTGGAGGATTATGAATTTGGGAGGAGGGCACTATAGGATCTATTACACCATGAAGATAGTGTTTGCTGGAAGACGCATGTGATAAGCAGGAAGACATTAGACCTCAACACCAAGCATTATTTTTCTTGTATGGCAAGTATCACCAAACCCATCAAATACTTTACTACGGATCTGTTAAATCGGTACAGGCTTCAGCAGTTCTTATTTACAACTCTGATTTTTGCATTCCACAAGATGCAAAAATCCCAGGAATTATGGACTCTGAAACTGCTTTCTGTTTATGTTTATATAGATGGCATAAGTGGAAACAAACTCAAGAAGATTTTCCAGAAACGGGAAGGTAAGTCTGCCTCAAGTGGGTAAGGATGTGTTCACTGGAAACGGGAAGGTAAGTCTGCCTTAAGTGGGTAAGGATGTGTTCACTGGTAACTGCAAGTAGCGGAACAGCAATGATGACTACTGTGTTCATGGAGGGCTTGCATTAGGGATATGAGAAATGCTTTGCTATTCAAAGGCTTACAGATCTGGAGGGCTTGTTCTGTGGATAGGTGGTGTGGCCTTCTGCTAGCTAAGTATTATTACTAGTAAACATTTGCCTCCTCCCACCAAAAAGAAAAAAAAAAGCTGTCAGTGTGAACTCAGAAACAGTGTTAACTGAATTTTATACCGGTGAAACACATCTGAAGGGTCCGAGGACCCTAACCTTACCTGGTGGGGTGGGTATAGAATGCCATTGTTGATGTTCTGCCTATCCAGTCAGCAATTAGGAAAAGGCATTCCCATGGGGAAACCTTTCTATTACTAACTTCTACTGAAAAACAAACAAACAAAAACACCGAAAAACCAGTTTCTGACTTATGTGATAGACAGCAACAAGGAGACATAAAAAATATTCTAGAAGTCAAAAATGTGGGCTCTTGTTTACTGTTATCAGTTAGGTCAAATGGAACCATTGTGCTGTCTAGTGAACATCCTTTCTCCTCTCTTCTTGTAGTTTTGCAACTTTCTCTAATTGTCCTTCATTTAAGCTTTATTTGGGGAGTGGGGGCATTAGCTGTTAAATATGTTCTCCCTCTATAAAATTAGGTGTTGAAGAGATTAGAAAATGTGAGCCCCGTTTCTGATGTGATAATCAATCATTTACCCTCCTCCCTCCTGGCTTGTAGTGGAGCCTGAAGAGGGAGTGAGGTGGGGAGGTTGGGTAAGAAGCAGGTACAGGGGAATACATTATACAACGTGCTGCACTACTGCAAGGTGGCTATAGCTCAGAGCAATCCCACTGCACATTTTATGAGCACCTAGAAAAGAGTTTAAAGCTTCCTAACATGAAGTGATAAGCATTTCAAGGGAAGGAAATGCCAATGAACCCACTTTGATCCTTGCGTATGTATAGTATAAATATTTACAATTTGTGTCAATTCAAAACACAGAGTAGTTAAACCACATTAAAATTCTAATAATAGCCTGGAGCTAGAGAAATGCTCAGTAGTAGTTAAGAGCACTGGTTGCTGTTTTAGAAGTTTAGGATTTTATTCCCAGCATCCACATATTTCCCAATTGTCTATAACTCTGGTTAGGAGGTGCTGCCCTCTTCTGGCTGTTGCTGGTACTGTATGTACATGGTGCACAGACATATATGTAGACAAAACACCCATACACATAAAATACAAGCCTTGTAAAACATAGGAGAAATTTCTTTCAATAGTAAAGAGAATATTGTTTTCAAAAAATAATTCATTCTTTGACTTTTTGGAACTAATCTTTTCAGGACCTGCCCCGTCAAAGACTAATGTAGCTGTAGACGAGCACACAGCAAAGGAATTCCTAGGTGGCCTGAAGCGTGCCAAACGACAGCTGTGGGACCGTTCACGGCCTGAGGTACAGCAGTGGTACCAGCAGTTCCTGTACATGGGCTTTGATGAGGCTGTGAGTATACTTTTCTGAGGGGGAGCCTTGGACACTATAGGGCAGGCTGTGTGGGACAGAGTGCCTAGCCTGAGGAAGAGGGCCTGAGATGGTAGACTTTGCTTCTCAGTAGACTGTTCTCTGTTGCTGTCAAAATATGGTTCATAATTCTAGTTCATATATAGCTTGTGGTTCTGGAGGTCTGAAGTCACAATCTACTGGCTCTAGTGAGAACATCTTGGTAAATGGTGTCATAATAGCAGGAGTATGTGTTAAGAAACTGTGACATAAAAAGCAAGAAGCAAGCCTAAATTTNACTTTGCTTCTCAGTAGACTGTTCTCTGTTGCTGTCAAAATATGGTTCATAATTCTAGTTCATATATAGCTTGTGGTTCTGGAGGTCTGAAGTCACAATCTACTGGCTCTAGTGAGAACATCTTGGTAAATGGTGTCATAATAGCAGGAGTATGTGTTAAGAAACTGTGACATAAAAAGCAAGAAGCAAGCCTAAATTTGCTATATTCATATTTATTTTTCATATAATTTTTTTAATTATCTGCTTGTTTGTTGAGACAGGCTCTCATGTAGCCTAGCCTGGCCTCAAACTCAGTATACAGTCAGGGAAGACCTTGAACTTCCTAGTGCTGACATTATGGGTGTGTATCAGCATACCCATTGACCTTTACAACTGCCAGTCCTTACAAGAACTCACCCACTCTGAAACAACACAGCGTTAGTCCTTTTAGTAGGTAAAGCCTTCATGATATAACTACTTTGCACCAGGGCCTTACCTCTTAAAGACTCTCCAGCAATGCCATCCTGGGGACCAAGGTTCTAGCTTCTAGGAACCCACAACCATAGCCAAGCCACAGGGCTTTTTTCCATATGTATGGGCCTACTCTTCACTGCATGCCAGCCATCCAGGTGGAGAGGAGGGATCCAGGGAATCTGTGAGCCAAAAAGCTGCATCTAGCTTCCTGAAGAATCTTATTTCCTAGAAATGCCTTCAGCCTTGTTGTCCAGTTTCAACTGGGCATCCTCAAAACATTTATCTTTGATAAATATTGTCATCTTTGCCCAGAATCAGCTGAAGCAACAAGGTGGGTATAGGGACTCATGAAGACCATAGAGACACTTTTAAGGAGAGGTGTTTCTTGCAGATGTTTAGGGGAAATTGCATCAATGCACTCACGAGTAAAGCTGCTTTGCAGTTCATATGGGCCAGGAAGCACCAGTGGGCAAGTCAGCAAGTTAACTATCTTATGAGACTATTTAAGGTCACATGTCATTGTCTGGGCTACAGGGACAGGTTAGAAGGCAGCAGCAGGACAGGCACTCTAGATTCCACTCACTGGAGACCATCCACAGAGTGGCTGAGGAGTCCAGGGTAGACCAGATAGCCTGCCTGCCAGGGAGCATCTGTAGCCAAGCAGCTGAACAGGTTTTCATGCTCATGAACATGAGAATCACAGCGGGTGCTTGACATACTAGGCAGGGTCGAAAGGTCTCATTAGAACAAGCCACATGGCTGCATCACCCCTGCCTTCCCATTCCTAGCTTCTATACACACCAGTCCCTTCGCTACTCAAATATCTCTTCTTTTGCTGTGTAAGTAGCTACATACTTAAGCTAGACTCTATGTCAGGAGTGATTTAAAGTACTTAAAAATGACTTTATTAAGCATTTTTCACAACTCAAAGGACATCACTGTGCGTCAATTGTTTCTTTCTTAGGTCCATGTTCTCCCTGGTGGAGTTACTGGGAGACAGGTGGACTCAAATGAAGGGTCTTTACCATAGTCAAGTTACATGTCCCCACATGTCCTTCAGAAGGATACCCATGTTCTAGAGTCTTCAGCATCCTGTCTTTGGACTATTTAAGCACATATATTTATTCGTTAGATGAGAATGTTATATCATCTTTTGGTAGTTTGTATCTCTGTGATGACCACCATTAAATAGTTATTAAACTTTTAATATGTATAAATGG
>LR751360.1:160256-173252 GCA_902729485.2 Mus minutoides | reverse complement strand
TCCCTTGGCTTGCTCAGCCTGCTCTCTTATAGAACCCAAGACTGCCAGCCCAGAGATGGTCCCACCCACAAGGGGCCCTTGATCACTAATTGAGAAAAATGCCTCACAGCTAGATCTCATGGAGGCATTTGCCCAACTGAAACTCCTTTTTCTGTGATAATTCCAGCTGTGTCAAGTTGACACAAACCTAGCCAGTACAGCTTGCTTCAGAGTGCTGTTGTTATGTGTGACCCATATATATATATAATGTGTGTGTGTGTGTGTGTGTGTGTGTGTGTGTATTTTTCTTTTGTTCTTGGCACATAAGGACAGCTGTACTACAGCTGCTACTTTCAGTTAAGCTCTCCTTTCCTTAATCACAGAGCTGGGATTAAACACAGGGTGCTGGCAAGCATTCTATCACTGAGCTGAATCCTCAGCTCAGGAACGTCCTTTTATATTTGACGAATATTATGTTCCTCATAGCTGACCTTTTTGTTGTGCTTCCGACACCACACTTGAACTTAGCTGAAAGGCAGAGAAGTGACTCATAGTATGTCTGCAGAGCTTCCCAAGTTAGGAGAGGGTTGTAGTACTCGATTCTAATACTATTTGATGCAAGCCCTTGCCATACTGTTTTATTTAACTGTGTTGCTGAACAATAGAACAGAAACATGAACAACATAGTTGTATGATACTATTAAAGATACATAGACTCGCCTGCCCATATATGAACCTCATCTCATTTTACTTTATTATCATGTTACTTCTTTCTTCAAATGATCCAGGCCAACTTTTAAGAAACACACACAAGATAGGCATTGGACATCAGGCATAGTGGTGCACACCTTTAATTCCAGCACTTGGGAGGCAGAGACAAGTGGATCTCTATGAGTTAGAGGCCAGACTGTTTTACAGAGAGAGTTTCTGGACAGCCAGGACTATGTAGAGACACTCTGCCCTCAAACAAAACCAAACAAAAAGGCAAGTTTTGAAAAGACTTTGTTGAAAGGTACAAAATTACAACCAAAAGAAAAAAGTTTAAGAGAATATTAGGGCTGGAGAGATGATTCAGGGATTAAGAGCTCTGCCTGCTCTTTCTTCCGGGACATCTGGGTTCAAGCCCCACAACCTTCCTGGCAGATCACAGCCATCTGTCACTGTGGTCTACGGAGCCAACGTCCTCTTCGGGTACTGCACACACTGTGTGGAGGTGCAAAGACATACATTCAGGCAAAACACCCATACACAGAAAAGAAAAAGAAATTTAAAAATCTCAAAAACAGACATTATATATAACTTGCTAACTGCAACTCAAACAGGCCTTCTTATATGTGAGAGTGACTGAGGGGCCATACCCTGAGTTCTCACTCCAAAGGAAAAGAAAAGAGCATGAGATAATACATTTGCTAATTAGCTCAATCTAGCCACTTCTCAATGGATAATATGCAATATGTCAAAAAATTATATACAACAACCAATATATTCAATTTAAAATATGAAGTTTTATATGACAAACAATAAAGAATAATATTACAAAATAAGAAAGTATAAGTTGAACATACAATTTAAAGTGTAATAGTAAGAGTGAAAAATGTCAACTCCTGAAGATTTCAGATGAACAAATGTAAGGAATTCCTTCTACTTTATTAATTGAAGAGACCAATAAAATGCTAACATCTGACCCAAAGGGGTATTAATTTATTTTTAATTGGTCCATACTATTTAGATGTGCTTATATGAGCTATGTGATATTTTGACATCGGCACACATTTTGCAACCATTACACTTGGATAATTAGCAGATCCATCACCTCAAACATATGTCATTTTTTAAATGTGAAAAACATGCAAAAATCTTTGTTTCCAGCTATTTTGAAATATGCAGTGTGTTTTATTATGGCCACCCCGCTGGGTTATAAAACACGGTAATTTGTTTCTCCTATCTGAGTTTTTATACTCAATAACTGATTTCCCTGTGTCTTCCTTTCCAACACTTCCGTTTTAGATAGGGTTATCGTGACTAAGGCTACTTGGGAAGGGGAGGGTTTATTTCATGTACCGTTCCACATCACTGTTCATCACTGACAGTAGGCAGGAGCTGATGCAGAGTCCACGGACAATTGCTGATTACTGCGCTGCTCTTCAAGGCTTGCTCAGCCTGCTTTCTTTCTTTCTTTTTCTTTCTTTCTTTCTTTCTTTCTTTCTTTCTTTCTTTCGTTCTTTCGTTCTTTCGTTCTTTCGTTCTTTTGTTCTTTCAATTTTTTATTAGATATTTTCTTCATTTACATTTCATATGCTATCCAGAAAGTACCCTATACCCTCTCCCCCTACTCCCCCATCCACCCACTCCCACATCTTGGCCCTAGTGTTTCCTTGTACTGGGGCATTTAAGTTTGCAAGTCGAAGGGGCCTCTCTTCCCAATGATGACCAACTAGGCCATCTTCCACTACATATGCAGCTAGAGAAACGAGCTCTGGGGGTACTGGTTAGTTCATATTGTTGTTCCATGTATAGGGTTGCAGACCCCTTCAGCTCCTTGGGTACTTTCTCTAGATCCTCCATTGGGGGCCCTCTGTTCCATCCAATAGATGACTGTGAGCATCCACTTCTGTATTTGCCAGGCACTGGCATAGCCTCACATGATACAGCTATATCAGAGTTCTTTCAGCAAAATCTTGCTGGCATATGCAATAGTGTCTGGGTTTGGTGGCTGATTATGAGATGGATCCCCGGGTAGGGTAGTCTCTGGATGATCCATCCTTTTGTCTTAGCTCCAAACTTTGTCTCTGTAACTCCTTCCATAGGTATTTTGTTCCCTGTTCTAAGGAGGAATGAAGTATCTACACGTTGGTCTTCCTTCTTCTTGATTTTCTTGTATTTTTCAAATTGTATCTTGGGTATTCTATGATTTTGTGCTAATATCCACTTATCAGTGAGTGCATATCTAGTGACTTCTTTTGTGATTGGGTTCCCTCACTCAGGATGATATCCTCCAGATATATCCATTTGCCCAAGAATTTCATAAATTCATTGTTTTTAATAGCTGAGTAGTACTCCAGCCTGCTTTTTTTTTTTTAATAGAACCCAGGACTACCAGCCTAGGAATAGCACCGCCTACAGTGGGCTGGACCATCTTACATCAACCACTAATTAAGAAACTGCAGGGGACTTGGGAGATAGTAGCAAAAAGGACCTAGCTCAATTCCCAGAACCCACTAAAAAGTTGGCATGGACCATAAGCTGGTCAACAGAAGAAGAAGTCAGTGGTATTTTGAGGCTGTGTGTGGTGAAGCATGCATTTGATCTCAGCACTCAGGAAGCAGTGACAGTGGATCTCTGCTCTGTCTACAGGACAATATTAGACTATACAGAGAAACCCTGTCTTCAGTATTCCCACCCCCCAAAAAAAAGAAAAAGGAGAAAAAGAAATAGGAAAGACAGACAGACAGACAGACAGACAGACAGACAGAGAGTGCTCTATTGGCTTGCCTACAGCACCGAACTTAGGGAGACATTTCCTTACTTGAGATGTCAGATGACTTTAGCTTGTGTCAAGTTGATTAGAAAACTAGCCTGCACGCTCCCTCCACCAGCCCGAAGCTCCCAGGGACTGGACCACCAACCAAGGATTACACATGGAGGAACCCATGGCTCTGCCTGCATATGTAGCAGAGGATGGCCTTGTTGGACATCAGTGGGAGGAGAGGCCCTTGGGCCTGAGAATGTTCGATGCCCGAGTGTAGAGGAATGCTGGGGTGGGAGGATGGGAATGGGTGGATGGGGGAGCACCTTCATAGAGGCAGGGGGAAGAGGGGAGGGGATAGGGGGTTTCCGAAGGGGAGACCTAGAAAGGGGAAAACATCTGAAATGTAAGAAAAGAAAATATCCAGTCAACAAAAGAAAAAAAAGAAAAGAAAAGAAAAGAAAAGAAAAGAAAAGAATCCGAGCCTGCACGCCTCTCTAGGCTCCAGTAGCTGTTGCAGTGCTATTTCTGCTTACTTAGCTTCTACACCTCTGAAAGAACGAAATTTCAGTTCCTGTCTCTTTGTCCCTGGCTAATTTCACTTATTATCATGCCTTCTAGGCTCATCCATTACTGTCACTGAAGCCTGCAATAATACTGCATGGTTCTGGGTCTGCAAACTTGCGTTCATCAAGGGAAAATAACCCAATATGCAGGAAAAAATAGGAAGAAATTAATGTATTTATATTGTTAGTAACAACTGGCAGGGAGGAGGGGGGCGGGCAGAAACTCTCAGCTTGTCTCTGTCGAGCTCACAGCAGAATCACAACTTATAAAAACGAAAGCCAGGAGTTACGCTTACAGAGACAGTCTCCGGGTGGCCATGTGACCAGAGGTTTTAGGAAGAACTGAAGCAGTCTAGCTTCGGCTACCCACTCACAATACATCCCAGTCAATGAGAGAAGAAGTAATGGGGAAAGCAGAGAAGGGGAGGGGGGGTTTATTCAGAGTGGTCACATTTGAGAAAACAGATAAAGATGCCCAGAGAGACACCAGGTCCACCCGTGGGGTACTGACATGAGCTTTAGGCTTAAACAGAGGAAGGACTGAGGCAGGAGACATGGGGTCTTCTGCATAGTTCATTGGTCCAGATGTGGGTTATCTCAATTCTCCTTCTGGAAGATGGCCCAAGAGTCCCGCTAATCTGACTCTTACAAGATGCTCACCTCTGAGTTCAGATGCAGTCCCAGCCACTGTGGATAATTGCCTTCGTCTGGCCATGTGTGGTCAGGTTGTGTCATAAGGTGTAATAAGGTTCTACTGTTTTGGGAATCTAAGGTGGCTAGAGAGGAGAGGTTAAGGACAAGGACTTGTCTCTGTGCCTTTAGCCTAAGAAAAGAAGACAGACCGAGTGAAGGCAGAAACAGCATTTCATTCGCTGGATTCCATGCATTTTAGCAAAAGGAACCTTTTTTTTCTGGGCACCTGTTTCAATGGAGCTCTTGTGGGGTGGTTCATCTTCACCTCTCTCACAGGGAGGCATTCCAATTCCCGAGACCTGTTATACTCAGGAAATGACAAAGCGCTCTCTCTCTCTCTCTCTCTCTCTCTCTCTCTCTCTGCCTCTCACTCTCTCCTCCCTTTTTCTTTTTCTTTTTTTTTTTTTTGGACAAAGAACATTTGATTCTTATTATTATTACTGCAACCTAATGTTGTTCATTTAGAACAAAATTGACGATCTCCATGTCATAAACTGTAAGGTTTGGGCTCTTTGGGTGGGCTTCATTTGTACTGCTGCCAGCCAAGTCTGAGAGTCACTTCCTTTCAGAGTGACTGAGTTATCATATCAGCAGCTCTGAGACAGACAGCCGAGTCCAGCCCCCGCTCCTCACAGAAAGCACACCTACCCATCACGCTTGTCTTATCTCGAGCTTCAGCTCAATCTTTAATTTAAAAATAAGAGGAAAGTGGCTCCAGAAACCAAGAGAAAGGTCAGGAGAATAAAGGGAAGGGTTAACATGTCACCATTGCTGTAAGACACTACAAGAAGAGCGAGTGCGTGTTTGCGTGTGTCTGTATACAAGAAACAGTATTGCCGTAAGACACTATGAGAAATTGTGTGTTGAGTGTGTCAATGAAGTGCTTGCTGTGTCAACATGAGACCCTGAATTCAGATCCCCAACACCTGTGTAAAAAATAGGGTGGGCACATCTGTATCACCCACCCTGGGGGCAGGGCATAGAGAAAGGAAAATTCCTGGGACCCACTCGCCAGCCACGTCTAGACAATAGATGAGCTCCAGGGTCAGTGAGAGACCCTGCCTTGAGAAACTATTATGGAGAGAAACTATTGGAAAATTTTCTTTAACTTACCCAAAGCATTTCTCTATGTGATCGTAAGTGTGGTTTATTGTGAGTAGAAAAAAATAAGGAGAAGAGAAATAGAGGAGATTTATTGTTAATTCCATGTGCAAATGGGTGGGCACATGCACAATGCCACAAAGATGGATGCAGTTTGATTTTTACCTGCCTTTAGTCTGTGACTCGGGCTGGTCGTGGGCAGTGTTTTCACAGCCGGATGTCACTAAGACGTCCTGAGACATAAAAACAAAGTGACGTGCTTCGTGCAGAGTGCAGTGAACACAGCTAAGCCTCGACCTCGGAGCTTCTGACTGCGTTGGTGCTTTTCCACAGCTTCCTCCCTTCCCTGTGATGCTGGCTTTGTTGGCCTTGTTGCCTTTGACAAAGGATCCATCTGGATGCGGCCACAGCAAGTCTACTCCTATTTTCTCTGAGGCTGCTCTTGCCCCCTCTAAGCAAGCTTCTCATGTAAACTTAATGAGTGTGTTCCTTGTGACGTCCCCGAGGACACTGATTAAAACGTTCAATAGTGCAGAGCAGGGCCTCTGCTGGCCATTGTCCCTTCAGTCCCAATAGCCATAGCTTGGGTGATGAGTTGTGTAATGGTGGTGGTTCTCCATTAAGGAACTGGATTGAAAGTAGAACCTTATTTCTTTCGGGCCACTGAACTATTGTTAGGGGTCAGCCACTGTCCCTCTGACTACAGAGAGAAGTGAAGTGAGAAGAAGCCCCCCCTGTAGCCTCAAGAACCCCCAAACAGCTCACACTACCAGCCAATGTACACTGACAGCCCATTAAGAGGCAGAATAACATGCACCCTGCCTTACCCCAAAACATCACTTGAGTCTCTGGAACAGAAAAAAAAATGATTTGCAGCTTCAGTCTGCCTCTGATTGTGATGTCTGAAAAACAATTCAAATCACGTATTGGAAAGAGGCCAGGAGCCCCATCTGCCGAGAGTTTGTCTTTCTAAATTGGGTGCAGTGGGTAGCTCGGAAGGAAAATGACACACCTCTCATGAATATTTTCATGAACCCTCTCGGTCTCGAGAGAATCCGCCCATGCACTGTTAAATTGTGTCATTTGTGGGAACACAATGGCAAGGGCTTAAATTGGAAAGCAATACAAATTTAGCAAGAAAAACGTTTTCCATTAAAAGGTGGCCTGCTGCTTTCCTGTGTCCAATTTAAAGACCTGGAGGGATGGGAAAAACAGCCCCATCAAATGCTAGTCTAAACTTGGCTTGCCCCTTGGTACTTCATCCAGTGTGCAGCGCAATTGCATACACATGTATGCTTATCTGCATACATGCTTATTGGATTAGTTACTTTTCTGTTGCTGTGATAAGATATCCTGACAAAAAGCAAGTTAAGGAATAAAGAATTTATTTTGGCTCACAGTTCCAGGGGGATACAGCCCATCATGGAGGGGAAGACATAGCAATGGAAAGGTGAGACCTGCCTGGTAGTCAGAATGCAGAACACAGAGCAATTCCATCAAACATAGGAAGCAGAGAGAAAGACCAGGGATGGGGACAGGCTAAAAACCCCAAAACACACCCATTGGTGACATACTTCTTCCACCAAGGCTTCACCTCCTAGGTATTCCAGAACTTTCCGAAACAGCGTGGCTGCCTGCAGACCAAGTGTTTAAGCTCATGAGCCTATGTGTGAAAGTTCACACTGAAACCATAACGGCCTTGGGAATCAGCCAGCAAGGCACACACACACACACACACACACACACACACACACACACAGAGAGAGAGAGAGAGAGAGAGAGAGAGAGAGAGAGAGAGATGCAGAATGTCTCCACCTGCCTCTCTCCACCTTGCTTTTTGAGAGTATGTGTCTCTCACATTAGAGATGAGCTTGACAGCTTGGCTCAGCTGGCTGGAGAGTGAGTCCCTGGGATCTTTGTGCCTCTGTCGTCTGCAGCCCAAAAGCTAACACGTCACCAGGCTTTTTACTTGCATGCTAGAGATCTGGAAATATGTGTTTCATCTTTCATAGCTAGTATGTTATCCATTGAGGCATCTCCCATCCTCTGTCCCCATAGCAACCATTTATTCCCCACCTCTGCATATAAGCAAGCATCCCCTTTGACTAAACCTTTGAGTTATATTATTAGCAGACCACTACCTTCTGCAAATACAAAAGTTCAGAAAGTTGTCACATGCCCTCTGAAACCTAAAGTGGAATTCCACCCCATCTCCATTTCCAGTCATCTACAGTTCCCACCAATATATTTGGGAAATGCATTATTTATAACTGCTCCTTTGTTCTGTGATTATAAAAATTCATATGACTACTTCCATAGTGAAACAGGTCACATGGGAGCAACCTGAATTAACATTTCTGGGACGTGGTGACTCAAATTTGGCTCATAATAAACTACCTCTTGTTCCCTTTGCAGTGAGAGCTGTGTTTTGGGTCAACAGCTTCGTTTTGACATTGCTGTTATTTCAATCTACTTTTGTTATTAATTCTACCTCTAAGAGTCTGTCCATAGCACAGAGACAAATCTAGATACAACATTCTTTTTTCTTGAAAGTGAAGAGGGAGAGTAGGAGGGACAGGGAGAAGAAGATGGAGAGAGTGGGGGGAGTGGGGGAAGTAGAGAGAGGAAGAGGGAAGTAGAGAGAGAGAGAGAGAGAGTCTTAGTCGTCTTCTATCATTAGAGCAGTGGTTCTCAACCTACCTAATACCGTGCCCCTTTAAGTCAGTTCCTCATGTTGTGGTGACTTCCAACCATAAAATTATTTTCATTGCTACTTCATAACTGTATTTTTTTCATGGGAATGAATTTTAATGTAAATATCTGATATGTAGATGGTCTTGGGCCACTTCCATGTAGAGATCATTTGGCCCCCAAAGGGTTTGAAGCATCAGGCTGAGAAGAACTGCCTTGGTATCTTGTGCTAGGCATGGTCTCACACATGCTCCTGCACGTTCTTGTTGAACTGTGTTTAATTCAGAAGACCAGGAAGCAGGAATTTCATGTCCTTATCCTGCAGTTGGTTCTCCTTCCTTAAAGAGACCATAGAGTCACCCTTTTTAAAGAATAGTTCATGCTTGGCAAAATGGTTTCTGACTTTTAAGAAAGGAATACATAATAGGAATTAAATAAAAATATTATACCTTTTTTCCATCTTTATTATAATTCTTAAAGAATCAACCAGCCAGTAAATAAAAGACTTTACTTTTGTTAGCACAGAGCATATTTTTCAATTATTTATTAGGTACAATTTTTCAATTTTCTTAAAGGATGGTGTTGAAATTAATAATACCAAGGTTCAACAAAGTACAGAATAGTTAGACAATGTGTTGAGAAATTCAGCTGAAGAAATATTTAACAGTAATTTTGAAATAAGAATTTGAAATGTGAATTTGAAGGCTAGGGAGTGGATAATTTTTGTTGAGTCAGTGTTTGTCTACTCTCTCTCTCTCTCTCTCTCTCTCTCTCTCTGTGTGTGTGTGTGTGTGTGTGTGCACTCTCGTACAAAGACTCTCACTTAGTGATGGAGTGATTGACTGTCTGGTGTGTGTGCACGTGCATGTCTCTGAGATCTGTCCGAGAGAAAAAGGTAAGTTTGATTCATGGAGTACAATGTGATCATTTACAGCAGCTGTGTTTATACTTTTCCTCTTTAAATACTTAATAAACACAGGTGCATTGATTTTATTCATAAGATTGTCAAACAAGGTAGAAAGTGAGACCAAACTCACCAAAACTGTCCTCTGACATCCACACATGCACCTGTATGCACATTCAAACACACACACACACACACACACACACACACACACACACACACACACACCTGTTCTAAGGATTCCAAAAGTCTACTTAGTATATTATTTAATATTCACATGAATTATATAAAATCACAATGACAGTCTTGGTTTTCTCTACTTTGGAGGACCAATTAGGAGGTTTGATGAGTATAAAAGCTAAGTACAGTCAAGATCTAAACCAGGATTCACAGCCCAAGCCATTCTTATTTGGTCCCTGACTTTCTTTATAAAGAATAAAGAAGATTGGGCGTGTAGTGTCATAGAAATTCAGTCACAGGAAGTTACTTGTTAATTTTGTTCATTGGGTTTTTTGTTTGTTTGTTTGTTTGCTTGCTTGCTTGTTTTTAGTGCAGGAAGTTCACTCCAGGACCCCACACCTGCAAAGTACATTCTACCACTGAATTCACCTTCAGCCTTGTTAATTTTATTTATAGATATTTACGGGTTACCTTGTGAGCATTTGATATGTGTATACAACATGCAATGATCAAATCAAGGTCGTTTGTGTAATTAGACTAGTAATTGCATGCATTTGTAAGGCACAGTGTGTTATTTTGATATGTATGCTCTCTCTGTACTGATCGAAGCTGAGTGATTCATGTTTCCACCTTTTTGTCTTTGCTCTGTGTCAGAGCTCTAGAGTTTCCTTCTTTTATCCATCCATAAACTATACAAATATGTTTTTATGAACTGCCGATTGTCTCTGTCCCTCCCATATTTTGGAGAATACTACAACTTTCTACTTCTGTCACCTCTGTGTAGGTTACTCTATGCTTGCTGATAAAGTGAGCTGCTGCTCCCAGCCTGAGTAGAAAACATTTGGGCCAGTGAATCTGGGCTCAGTGATGTCATGAGTGTGTGGCATAGTTGTATGTAGGGCATGATACACTGAGCTCAGTGAGTAACCGTCTTATTCATCCTGAGCTTCCCTTGAACCCCATAACAATTTGTTTATGAATGAAAATATGGTAAGGCAAAAAGTAGTTGTGTAGTGAGTATTCAAATATCCACCACCAGGATTTATAATTAACCTTTTAAAAATATATTTATTTTGATTTCACTAGTATCTATATACAAGTGTTTTGCTTCCATGTCAGTATGTGTACCATGTGCTTCCCTGGTGCTTGTAAAAGCCAGAAGAGAGGTTCAGATCTCCTGGAATTAGAGCTACAGATGGTAGTGAGTCACCAATCCCAGGTCTTCTGTAAGAGCAGCCAGTGCTCTTAACTGCTGAGCTGTTTCTCCAGCCCTTGTGTAAGTTGTCATATGGCTTGCTTATCTGCCACTCAAACCGGATTGTGTTGCTGTGGCCACTGATATAAAGATGGGGAGACTTGTAGTCTAGCATATCTACTGTATTATTTAAGGTCCTCCCTTAAAATGTACTTTAAAATATGATTCCATCCTTAAAGCACTCCAGCTGAAATACTGTTTTAGGTATTAATCAGTTGAATATGTCCGCAGACTTTTGCTTGATTCTGACAGACAGAGATTTGCATATCAATCATGATACCACACAGCACCCACCCCCTGCCAACATATTCAACGTAGTCCCCCAGACTACGTTTGTTTTCCCTTCCCTGTTTTCTCTCAAGTCAGTTTCTGGTGGGAGGAAAATAGACACAGAGAGAGCAGGAAGACTCCCAGGCAAGTTGCTCTCACGGGACGGGCTCACTTCCAGGACTTTTCAGAAAGGTGGGGTCTTAAGTTTTGATTGGACAGAGTCTTTATTAGGTGTATTCATAAAGCGGTTCTCATCTGAAGACGTACGAGGGCATTGTTACACCAGAGGGACCTGGTTGCTTCAGAAGCATTTCCTTGATGGTAATAGTGTAAAAGGACGCCATCCATACTTTAATTTAGCAGTCTGCATGCATACTTTAGCCTTAGCATCTCATAGACCAACAGATCAAGCACCACAGCTATTCCATTGAAAATCAGAGAGAAGCCCAGAGGCAGGAGGCTCTGCCCTCTGGTCCAGGATGACAGGATCAGAAGGGGTCAAGATTCGTGAGAGGTCTGCTCAACTTCCTACCTTCTCTGAATAATGGAGCTGAAGGCTACATGTAGGAAAATGTGGGCTCTCCTTACAGTCAGTTGTTGTAGTGGGGTATGTCATGTCTGTAGATATAGTTTAAGTGCATTTGAGGATTTAAGACACGCAGCATTCATTTGTAAAAACAGAAATGTACAGAACCCGAAGTGCTTGAAATAGTAGTTTCTACAAAGCCTTCCCCACACCCCCCACCATGCATAGTTAGGGAACTGGTCAATTTCGCAGTCCACAAAATGGCAGCAAACAGAGACTTTTCCTTCAAGTTTCCCAAGTCGGGGATCTTGGTTGAGGGACAAGATGCTCAGAAGTGACTTAACTCTGGGGCAGCATTCTCTTGTTGGTTCTGTTCAGAGAGAGCCATTTGTACATCTCAGGCACCCTTCATTCCATGTGACGGAAGGCAGATGGGTTGCTGGAGACATTTTTACGGCAGGCATCGTCAGAGTGCTTGCTTTGGAGGAATTTCACTGCTGCCCATTACCCACATTTCAGATTTTTGAAATATCAAATGGGAAAAAATCACAGAAGAATAAAGAGTGCTCTAGTGAGTGGGGTAGACATCATAGTTTCGAGTGAATGTTGCTTATGGAGAAGACTGTGTTGCATTCAGTCTTCTACGTTTGCTATTCACTTGATGTGTCCTGTGGCACACTACAGGACTCTGGTACACCGTCTCACCACCTCCACCCCGGTCAGCAACTGCAAGGTTTCTAGGTCTGCAGTCCATGGCTGTATCCTTGCTTTGATAATACTAGGCTGACATTGGGGACAGGCTTCTGGTTTTCTGGCTGAAACTTCCTCCATACTCAGGACTCCCTCAGTGGGAGTAGGCAGGGATTAGGGAGAGAGTGTGGGCACTAAGGTGTGCTCTGCCCAGCCGAGAGGTGAGGCAAAGGTCGACACTAGCCCTTGCGCTTTGGCTTTGGGTACAGAGAGATCCAGGCTAGAGGCTGACTTCCATATGGTAGGTGCTCAGGGGTAGCAGGGCACTAGGAAGAGGGCATGCTTGGTTGCATCGTGATGGCACAAGGAAAAGACTCTTACGTTATAATCTCTAGGTGCCATGGAGGGCTGGCACCCATCAGCAGGCTTGCTTGGTCCTGAGAAGGACAGTCCAGAAAGAAAATTGATTAAGGAGATTTATTTTTTTCTTGTTTAAAATCGAAAATAGAGTTTTAAAAATACAATATATTTAGATTATAGTTTCTCCTCCCCCAGCTCCTCTCAGATCTCCAACACTCCTCAGTCAAACCCACATCCTTTCTTTCTCTCATTAGAATACTGACAGACATCTAAAAATTAATTATAAAATAAAATAAAACAAGATAAAATAAAATA